>PVLA01000990.1:356789-421807 GCA_004027455.1 Hydrochoerus hydrochaeris
AAACCCCCCCCCCCCCCCCCCCGCCTCTGCATGCAGGAGGGTTAGTGGAAGGCCGCAGAGCCAAACCACAACAGGTCCACTGGCAACAACCTGGTCCTCTTCGCTCCATTCCTTCCCACTTGAGCAGCCAGCTTGCGTCTTCTTTTATTTCCCCAGAACCCGCACAGTACTCGGCTGAGAAATGGTTACTGAGCGTACACATGAAAATCCTCCTCCTTCTCGTATTTATTCCCTCTGCTCTTCCTGATCAAAGGTATCACTTACTCCCTGTCCTAATTATAACATCGGTGATAGCACCACAGTGCTTAAAAGATATCATCCCGAACACAACTGCAGGTCTGTCTCTCTTGATTTACTAATCAGGGCTCAAATTCTCAAAGCTGCTCAGGTCAAGAGCATTAGCTGGCCCGTTCCTCCCGCTTCGCTTTCCCCCTCATCAAGCCTTCCCTTTCATCTTAGGAGAGTGGCATCATTTTTAGCAACAGCAGACCTTGCAAAAACAGACATGGGCTGGAATAACGGAGATGCATGAGGCCTGTCACTTATTAGGGAACGCGAGCACTTTGCTGAGTGGCTTAATTTCCTCCAGCGAGCTCTGCAGTTCCTCCAGGAAGAGCCACTCACCTCATTAGCTCAGATCCCACACTGCCGACCCCAGCCTTAGCATTTCCTTGTCTATACCATCAATGCAATTGGGCAATTTTCATGAATTGAGATCAGGTCCATTCCATTGCCTGTTCCATGAGTCTTATCTAGGTGTCCATGAAGCCCCAGGAAGAGTTTTAGAAACTGAATGCACAAGGGTACGGCTGAATGCACGTGGGGTTTTTCCTGAGGAGGAAATCATACCTCTCCTGGGCTTCAGGCAGGAGCATGATGGGAGGGCTGAACCCAGGCCACAGGGCCAGAGAGTGTCTTTGCCAGCGTGCAACCCCTGCTGTAGTCGCAGGCCAGGGACTGGCTCTGGTCCTGTTTTCAGGCACTTTAGGGTCAACAGAGCTCTGTGTCTTCTTTGTCAGACTGCTTCCTACAAACATTGATTTTGGATTATTCCCCAAGACCTTTTATATTCTTGGATGGGTCACCTAGTGGCTCCATGGCCACATAGGAAGTATTTTTCTCTGAGTCATAAAGAATTTCTTTTCCAAGGACAGGGCAATTTTCTTTAGCCAAAAAACCCAGGAGTCTTAACTTCCCTTGGCCAAGTTCAAGGTAGAGTAGGAGGTTCAGATATGGACAAAGAAGTTACCTGTTCCTCTATGGTCAGAATAATTTTTTTTTTTTAAGCAGAAGAGGTTGATTTTCCTTCTTTGACCAGCTACTGAGCATAGTTCTCTGCTTTGTACAGCTTTTATTTTTTTTCTAAGTGGGAAGCAGGAAAACACACACACACCCTCAAGGGAGCATCCTTCACATTCTTAGATCAGTATATGAGTGAGTCTGGGTTGGATGCAGCTTATCTTGCAGGATTCAACTAAAGCAAAAAAAAAAAAAAAAAAAAAAGAAAGAAAGGAAGGAAGAAAAACCCCTGGAGTTTTATTAAGCAATGGCTTAGGAATAGAATTTCAAAAAACAATTAAAGGTAAATTAATGCAGACAGTTTCAGGTCAGAGCTAACAAAACCTTCACACTCAAGGCACAGGAAACACAGCCTATGTTTATTCATGCATAGTGTTTATCCTGCTGCCTTTCTAAGGGGAAGAGTCAAAGGGGAGGCCAGTTGCTACAGGAGGGGTGGAAGCACATTAGGAAATGATGCAAATTGGAAATAATAAATATCCTTATTCCAAAGCCCAGCAGGTCTCAAGTTTGGCCAATAGGATTCTTCATGGGAACATAAGACCATAAAAACCTCTGTTCTCAGCCAAAGTGTGATCTCACCCCACCCCTCCTAGCTCACCTGGAGCTCCAAGCACGTCTGCGGGTTTGTATTCTGTAACTTTGGCACGACACTGGGACACATTTTACCAAAGTGGCTATTTTTTTCCTTTTAATCTTCTTGCTAAATTTGACAGGGATCCTGAAAATACTTTGTTCCCCATCACCACCACTGTTTTCAAAACACTCGGTCCTATGGTATGAGGCCTGACCCCAGGGTGCTGTGAGACAGAAGACAGGCAGCAGATCCAGGGTTGCACATAGTATATTTTATTGGGGGACTCACTGATGGAAGCATGGCCCCGGACCCTAGTAAGATCAGTTAGATTCCAGAAATTTGGGTCAGAAAGAGGGGTGTATATATGGGTTAGGGAAAAAGTGACTTCATCCCCGTCAGCATATACTGGGTGTATCATAAGACAATACCACAGAGTCAGGAGCATATATAAAGCCAGGGTCCAATTGTAAAGCCTCATACATGACTCTAACAATATTATCTATTTATGGTTTGCTGGAAAATTATGCACCTAAAACCACTAAGGTTACTTGGCCAATCGGGCCAGTTATAATTCAAGATGGCTACAGTCATGTCAAGCTGTATCCATCCACCCAGCACTCCATATCTTATATTATCTGTCCTTGCGCTATTTATTTCTCTTTTGGTGGAATTAGGGATCCAACACAGGATCTTCACACAGAGCTATGTCCCAGGTCTTTTGTATTTTTTATATCAAGACAGGGTCTTGCTAAGTTACAAGTCACCCATATTTACAGTCCTCCTGCCTCTGCCTCCCTCCAGTGCCGAGATTATGAGCTACAGGCATATGCTACCATGCCCAGTTTCTTGAGTTATTTTTTGTTATTACAATGTCCATCCATAGAGGAGTCCCAGGGACAGACCAAATCCAAATCTAAGATTCTGCACACCAGCCTCCAGGCCTATTTTAGTCCTAACCAGCCCCTGCCCATCTTAGTCCAAAGCTAAAATGTCTATTCCATTGACAGTGACAAAGCTGAGCCTGTTTATAGTGTGTGGCAAAATACCCTTGTGCTGCAATCCTGCACCCCTCCGTGTGCCCATACCCTTTGCCATTGACTTTGAAGTTTTTTCCTACTAAACAGGCAACCTCTATTTTTCCCACCCTTGGGATCTGGACTTAGCCACATCAGTCAAGCAAAGTAAAGTGCTATGTGCCAGCTATAAACGGGAGCTACATGAGAAGCTCTTGTGCCCTTGGCATGACGTTGAGAAACAGAAGCTAGCCCACTGGGCCCAGGAGAGAATGGAAGCCAAGTAGTAGAAAGGTGATCCCCCCACCTACCAACGGGACCATACATGCATGTGTGAAATCAGCCACTGTTAAGAACGAAATAGTGTAGATATTATCTCATTCTTTTTCACCAGGAGCCAGTAACACAGTATCCCCATTATGCAGTGAAAAAACTGAGACCCACAGTCACTTGTTTAGTCAAGAAAGTGGTAGGCAGAGCTAGCTAAACTCAAATCTGCCTTGCTCCAAATCCCCTTGTCTTAGCCTCTGAAAGTAGGGACTATCTAAGAAAAAAAGTCTAAGTGGAGAGATTTCAATGGATTCTGTTTACTGTTTTATATTTCACTGAGGTCTCCAGTTTTCTATCCCTGCCATGTATTACTTTTATGCTTCAAAAAATACTGCACATGTTGCTTTTTAAAGGATTTCTATGGAAACAATCTTAGCACTTGACAAATCATTTCAGCACTGAACCTGAAAACATAAACAGGTAAGGATAAATAACAAACTTACTGAAGGGAAAAGGGTATTAAGGAAACTCAAAGATTTATGTGATGTTACATCCAACACAAAGCCAATACAATTTAATCAATAATGGTTCTATGTCAAGCCAACCAACAAATGAGACAAAGCTGATCTTAGAAAACAGAGGTGATCTTAGAGACTCCAGCCAAGAAGTTACCCCGAACTGAAGGTTAAGGAAAGAATCACTCTGTCACTGGTGTTGGGATAGTCATCTCTCACTGGATAAAATAGTGAAAGTTTACGCTCCAAACACACTTCCAAATTAATTTTAGATAAGAAAAACAACTAAATATAGAATTCTAAATACAAGAAAAGTAAAGTTAAAATATAGGCGAATATCTGTACAAACTCTAGAAAGGGAAGAATTTTCATGTTTAAACAAAATAGCTTAATAATAACTGAAAATTACTTTGATCATCAAAATAAAATTAAAAGATAATAGCAAATGCAAAATATTACTTATAGCAATGACCTGAGAGTAGAAGACCTTACATTATTCAGTAATGAAAACCCAAAAGCACAATTAATAACCAAAAAACAAGGACACATAAGAAAAGAGATAAATACATAAAATATATAAAAATAGGTAGACCCTCACTAGTAACAAAAAATATTCAAAGAAAACAATGAAATATTTTGTCTCTAGTTGAAGTTATAAATTATTTTATTGCTCCTTTACAATTTTTCAAAATGCACTAATATAAAACAGGAAATGGACCAGCACAGGCAAATTTATGGGTGACAGAACCACATTGGAAAACTGAACTGTAACACTTGAGTAACAGCCTTAGATTGTCACATGGGCGTGACATCAAGTGACGCAAAGAAGACACATGTACCGTGTCATCCCACAATTGCTCTGGGAGGCCACAGCTGGAAACAGAGTTCTGAGTCCAAGCCAACATTATACTTATTCCAACTTTTCAAATGCAGACATAGGAGAAAGGTCATATGGCCTGGCTTTGTGTTGCTTTTTCTGAACAACAAACACAACCACCACTTACACAGACCTCCAATTGTTTTCCCTATCCACACGCCATTTTGTGACAGACTTGTACAATAAACATAAAATCAATCATTCTGCCTGCAGACTTTCCTCTGGCAAACATGTAGCTCCAAAAGGGCACAAGAAACTTAAACACAAAATGACCGTAATCTTATTTCAAAACTGAGTTAGCTCAGGTACATGACAATTTCTTAACGTTATGGGAAACTGCCATTTGCAATGAAGGTAATGCCGCCCACAATAAGAACCCAAGGTTGGACATTTATAAAGAAGCTGAAATGTCTGAGCTTGCCTGGCATCGGTCTCCTCCATTAAAAGACTTTTGTGACCAGTTCCTATAAGCTGGACGTACTTCAGCTCTGGAATAGAATGGCATGAAAGAAAAATTGTTGTCTTCCAAATCCCATTTCCAGTGGTTTTCAATACCCTGAAGAATTCTCCCTGCCACTTTCCCCATCCTTTGGACCTATTTTAATAACACACAGTTCTTATCCCTTCCAATCTTATTCCAGTTAGTGTCTTACTTTCAAAATGCCACACAGGTAAGACCTCATGCAAACTTGTTGATAGCACTGTGTGCATTTAATGCCTCCCATCTCAGGCTGTGAGGCAGATACAGAAATAGTAGAAGAGAGGGAGAAAGAACCCAGGCTGGCAATAAGAAATGTCTCCGTGCAAACTCTGGCCATAACAACCACACCTTTCATCACAGCTACAGGTTCCATAAGGTCAAGGGGGCACATCTTGTTGGCTGATGTTTCTCTGGCACATAAGCTGGACCCATTTCAAATGCTCAATTAATATTTGTTAAATATCTTAATATGATAGAGAAAGGGTCTTTCCTAGTTCAGATCTTAGATGTTCATCAAGTCCCTTGGGGTAAAGATTTGCTCCACACTGTGGCTCCACTGGAAGGAAGTAGAACCCCGAAGAGGTAGAAGATCTTCGGGCCACCGGAGAGAGCAGACCTGGTGTCTTCTTTACTCTCTTCTGCTCCCTGGCCATGAGCTAGAACCTCCAAAAAGAATAAACTGTTTCTCTCTATAAGACGATTACCTCAGATATTGGTGATAGTCATGAGAAGTCCACATAATGTTCTAGTATCTTGCTGCATAAAGTACACTGTATAAAGCATAGAATTCTGGGATTCCAAGGACTCAATGATGGCCCTGTAATCATGGGAAAACTGAAGACCCTCCAGGGTATCTTCTATGCCTGGCTGGAGATGCCACACCAGCTCACTTGAGAAGAAATTCATATTCTTGGGAATGGTAGCTTTATTTAATTCCAAATATTTGTCATCCCACTGGCTTTTGCTAGCAAAAGTGCCCAGGAAGCTGAGCAGTACCAGCATGCCCGATGCTTATCACCAACGCCTACCCCTTGATTTTACCATCGGTCATGCAGTCATTTTTAAAAGCCCATTTCTTCCTTTATAACACACTGAAGAACAAGTGTATCTATATCACCTAGAGACATTACTTAACTGTGATCTTTGCAAATCTGAACATCAATCATGGGTCCACAAAGAAGACAGAAATTTGAAAAACCTCACAGATAACCCAGAAAAGCTCATGGCTCATAAGAGAAAAGGATATGTAAATCATCACCGTGATACACAGTCACAAATTTCACAAGTGCGGTTTGTTCAGGATGTTCTGGAAGCTTGTTTTTGCAGGGCAGAGATGGACAGGGACCCAGAGAAGGGTTGGCACACAGGATAAAATTTGATCTGGACCATGAAGCACCAGTAGGTGATTTCCAGGAGAGGGATTGCGAAGGGAAGTCGGAGAAGCGGACACCGTGGGTGAAACGAAGACCATATGCAGAAACAGTGCAGAGGAAATACAATGTCCCGCCAAGAAACAGAGACCGGTGCTTCGAGGAGTGACTGGGATGAAGAAAGCAAACACACTGGATCGGATACAATAGAATCAGACTATCAAACCCTGGCTCACTCCTCCAGCAGTGGGACGCTCCCATGACCAGGGTTATAAGTCAGAGGAGTGACAAGACCACACATGGCATGTGTCCAAATCAAAGCTCAGTGTCCCTTCAAGTTGGGCAAAGATGCGACCTTAGAGGCAGAGTCCCCAGCTTTCCAAAGGATGCAGGTCTATGCTTCCTGTTCCACAAGACTCATTCAAGTCCTACTGCTGAGATCCCAGCCCTCTCGGTCCATCACCTGCTCCTGTAGCCCCAGGGATTCTGCCTCTTCTTGCAATTAGGAATCTGTTTATCCTTCAGTATCCAGAGATCTGATTCCAGGACCCACAAAGATAATAAAATCCAAAACTGCTCAAGTCCTTTATAGAAAGAAGTACAGTATTTCCATATAAACTATTTTGTTTTCCTGTACCCTTTTCAATCATCTCTAGATGACTTATAATACCTAACACAATGTAAATGCTATGCAAATGCTATGTAAATGCTATGTAAACAGTTCTTGTGTTCTGTTCCTTAGGGAATGAGGATGAGAAAAAAGCCTATACATGTTCAGTACAGATGAAATTGATTTGCCCAAATATTTTCAACCCATAGATACACAACCCATGGAAACAGATGGCCAGATTGTACTTCTGGTACAGACTCCAAGTGCCCCCTGGGTTCCTATGCGCTGGCCTATTAGTTATCTGCAGCCCTACCCTCATTCTGGTTAAAGATGGTAATGAAAAGAACATCCACATCAACTCACCTGAAAACAATAAACAAGAGCCATTTGTTCCCTGCAGCTCAGTTCACTGCATTACTGGAAGAAAATGGGGTTTTTTAGTCTAAATCATCAGAACAATGAACAAGGCATTTTATAGTGCAGGTAAATCGCCAAGGGGATGCTCCCTACAATTAAATTTAAGAAAATCTAGTGGGCTCATCAATGCTTAGTGACTTCAGAGAAGGAAGTAACTAGCAGGGTTACCTGCCAACTTCCCAGTGGGTTCAGCCACGGGGGAGCCTCAGGGTCACTGACCTCATCTGGTAAAGGTAAAGTGATGCACCTCTGGGGCACCCACCCAGAAATCCCAACAAACACGCCAACCGTTCAGAACAGCAGACAAGTCTCCAAAGGCCACTGGACCACCTATCACAGTGACAGACAGGAAGAGAGTCCACCCACCCCCCATTGCTATGTGCAATTTGGGGTCTCATCTATATTTGGTTTGGCCCCAAATCCTTCACCAGTTATCCTTATCCTAACACCCAGCTAGGACCAAAATCAGTGGTTTAGAAAGATATTCTAAAGGCAGTGAAGAAAGAGTACCAAAAAAGGAGAAGCAAGAGAAACAGAAAGTTCAGTAAGATTATTGTAGTGGGTTTTGGAAGTGACACGAAGAGATCTTGAGTCCAAAAGAAAGATTTTTATTGATGGAAGATGTAATTTCAGACAACTAAATACACGTTCCTCAATTCACAAAGTAGCTTCATTATAAGCACATTACAAATTACAAATACGATATCTAAATTGAAATGCATGTAATATATTAAGCTATCAGTGATCACAGCTTAGCAACACAGATCATCAGTTGTTCTCCCTTTGCGATAGGAGAGCTGACTGGAAGCTACAGCTCGCTGCTGCTGCTGCATAGCCCTATAAGAAGGCATCGCATTGTGCATCCTTCTATATCTCAAGCCCAGGAAAAGATAAGAAGTCAAAACTCAAAGCATGGTTTCTAGTGAACGCATACTGATTTCACACCACCATAAAGCTGAGGACTGTCTAGCATCACAAGTATATGTTGTACCTAACAACAGAGTTTAAAAATATGCAAAGCAAAATGTATTGAGAAACTTAACAAAATTGTAAAAGACCAGTTAATTCTTACAGTGAGAGATAATAACCAATTTCTCAGAAATCAACCAAAGAAACAAAAACTTTCCAACAAATTATGAAAAGATGCTCGGCCCCTGTAATAATCAAAGAAATGCAACCAAGAACTGTATTTTTTTTTAACCTTTCAGGTTGACAAAACAAAGACTGGTTTTATACAGTGGTGTCAAATGTGAGGAAAGATTCTGATGTACTGTTGGCTGATGCATAAACAGGCAAAGTATTTGGAGAATAAGTTAGCAAAATCTCTCAAAATTAAAAATAGATATGCCCACAATATCCATGCCAGAGGAAATCATAGAAAGATATACCCAGGAGCCGACAGCAGTTAATTTTGCTGAAGAGTAAGATTTGGAGCTTGAAGAAGTAATTTTTTTGTTCTAAATACTGCTACATAATCTATAAATAAGACACTCAACTGTTATTTGTGTACTTTCTTTACATTTACAGAAGACTTTAACAACCTATTAGAATTGGCAGTTAGAGAATAACAGGAAACGTGTGTACACTTCAATGCACACTTTACCCTCATGAGCAGCGGACAGACCAATAGACACAGGAAATGAAGAACATTCATTCCTTTTAAAAATCGGCAAGTGTGGGTAAAGAGAAGAGGGAGGAAACAGGTTAAAGAGGAGGACTCCTCGCTTGGCTTTCAACCCCAGCAAACGATTCCCTCTGGCCTTTGCTCTTACAACCTTAAAGAATTGTGCAGGCAGGATTGCCAGCAGGAAGCGTGTTAAGCTGTAGCAGGCAAAGTAATGACTTCTCCAGAATGAGTATCTTGGCGCATCTGGCTCTTGTCTTCCTGAAGCATTTTACTGCCTGACTCTGTACATGGTTAAAAATTGCTTTCATGAGTGATGGCGAATGGGATCCAATAAAAAAAATTAAGCACCTCTAAATAATAATATGCCACAAAATGTTTTGCCTTGCTTACTGTCCAAAACCATATTTTCAGGAAGACCATTGTCTGCCAAAATGGAATGAAATCTAGAATTTCACCTCCTCTAGAACAAAGGGGTGGACAGATTATTCCTTGGTGGAATATTGGGGGAGTGCCCCCCTCCCCATGAAGACTGACTAGAGCAAGAGGGTTTATCCTGGACACACAGAGTTAGGGAAAAGATAAACCATGTAAGAAGACCAAGATTCAAAATACCACGAAGCCAGACAAGGAGCCCACCAGATCTGTATTGAGGCCTGACTTTGAATTTCTGGTCTAGCACTTGCTAGCTGCCAGCAAGTTGTTTAACTGAGAAGAATGCAAACTAGGGTAAGATTATTTAGAAATCAGAGAAAGAAGTCAGAGAACCAAGAAGAATCCAAGCTGAGAAGCGAGTATACCAAAGGTCATGGAGGAAGTAAAGCGCTCCAGAGAAAATAAACCAAACGCTGTCTTGGCAGCTGGTTTCTTTCAAGTGACCCGGTTATAAAATAGTTCTGGAAAAGATTACTTTGAGGGCAAAGACGTTGCCTTATGGTGACTGCTGTGTTTCCCGGCACCTGGTGCAATTCGAAGCACATTCTCTATACTCAAAAAATATTAGTGAGTAAATGAATGCATTAGAAACAGAAGGTGATTTTGACAGCATTTCACTCGGGGCCTGAATTCACAGTGGGACAGAGAAAGCTCAGAGTGACTGACGCTGGCCCAGCATCAAGCCATCCAGGCACGGTCTTCAGAGCTGAAATCTGAGTGGCCCTTTCAACAGCTGCAAGCTGACCACGTTTCCTTTACAACCCAATGAGAAAGGAGGCTGTTAGAGGGAAAGGGTTAGGCC
Source organism: Hydrochoerus hydrochaeris (assembly GCA_004027455.1). Taxonomy (NCBI): domain Eukaryota; kingdom Metazoa; phylum Chordata; class Mammalia; order Rodentia; family Hydrochaeridae; genus Hydrochoerus; species Hydrochoerus hydrochaeris. The sequence goes on from PVLA01000990.1 coordinate 367,080, forward strand.
GAGTGCTGCCTGGAAAAATAGTCATACATGGATTTGTTTTCTTGAGACACCGTTGCCAAGAGAAATGCCACTAAATCAGCATCTTGGCTATAAAAGAAAGCAATAACAAGTCTTCACGGGAATCGTGCAGCCACGTGGGATGTAGTCCCTTAGGCCTACGTGCCAGCCTCGGGAAGGCAAAATGGGATCAATGAATTTCTTTGTTAATCTTGATATTTGCAGGAAGCAAATGAACCAAGAGCTCTGCAAATCACTAGCTTTAATCTTCAGAATTACTTAGACTGCCATTTAGGAGAGTTTTGTTTTCCAGGGAGATCTGTACACAGCAGGCGGCAAACATTCTAATTGCTGTTAAGTACATTTGGTATAATATGTTGTGGGAAATGTAGTCATTGAATCAGTTAAGCATGAACACACATGCTCACGGGCAGAATGTAAGTTTGTACACAAACACACTCACCCCAGAAGTGGTTTAGTCACCCAGATGAAATCTCGTCACGAAAAGCAGCCTGCCTCTCCCAGGGCAGGAGCGGCACCTGGCCCCAGACACAGCTCAATCTGATAAACAAACGCGGACACAAATGTGCCCAACCTCTCTCTCTCCTCATCCTCTCCCCCAAGTTCACTTGGATCAAGATGCAATGCCATTTATAGCCTGTATTGTGCCTAGATGGCCAGGGCTTGCAACCTAAAGCGGAAGCCATTCGATCTACGCAACAGGAGTCAAACTCATTGGAGACTCGATTTCCTGGCTATTTCATTCTGTACAGAGAATGAATGGGCAGCCACTGCTGCTTCCCCTAGTAGATTAGAAACTTTCTGTAGTCAATAGTGTGTCGTGTTCATGTTCAGATTCCTCCAGCTCTCAGTTCTGTTTCCGTTACATGGTAAACAAGCAATAGTTGTGTTCTAACTTAAAGAAATAAACTTCACAAGGATTACTGCAAAGCATAAAAGAAGAGAAGAATGTAAAGAAGGGAGTCCTTGATGATGGTCTCGGGTCACAGAAAATGGCATCAGCTTCAAGTGCTGGAATCTACCGTGATGAGCACCACACTGACAAAACCTTGTCAACTTCCGAATCTCAGCTAAAATAGGAGACCGGATTGTTTTTGTTTCTAGTGATAATCCAATCCTGGGTTGATTTCCATATACAGAAGGTCCCTAATTAATGAATGGTTCCACTGAATGGTGTTCCAACTTGATGATGATGCAAAAGTGTTTCCATATAAACATTCTGTTTCTGACTCTGAGTAGACTATTAATAGGCTTGTGTTAGACGATTTTTGTCTGACTATAGGTAAATGTAGGGGTTCTGAGAATAATGAAGGTAAGCTAAGCGATGATGAGAGAGAGAGGGAGGGAGAGAGAGACAGTTGCTCAGGCTGGGCTCAAACTCATTATCCTCTCACTTCAGCCTCCCAGAATACTGGGCTTATAGGTATGGACCACCACACTTGGCTAAATATTTTGACAGCATTTTGAACTTATGATATTTCCAGCTTACAATGAGTTTATGGAAATATTACCCATCACAAGACAAGGAGCATCTGTATATCACTGAAACCACGTAAAATCTCTTTGTCAAGTGTCAAGTATTTCATTCAGCTATCAATGCACAGAATTTTCTAAATATCTGACTAATTATAGCTAAATAAATAATATGCTGTGATCAAGAGAAGGGCACTGTGTGGCTGTCTGATTATTCTGGTTAATGAGAAGCCATTTGTTAAACCATGCCCAGGGCCACATTTCAAAGAATTGAAGTAGTAGTTTGCAACAAATGAAATTGCAGTTTCTGACCAACTATCAGCAATTTCAGATGATTCAATGAAATACAATGAAAACTACACAGCACTAAAAGTAAAGCTACAGAACAAAATTTGACAACACAGCTGTTTTGTCAGGATTGTGAACTCCTTTTCTAGTGAACTCACTGGTTTAAATTTAATGCACCTGATTGCCCAGACACTGTGATTATTGATAGAGGAAAGGTGTGATCGCCACCTTCGTGACTCCTACGAAAAGAGCAGAAACATGATTTCCAGTTGGGATGACTTTCTGAAGCAAGCAATCCAGAAGGAAGAACCAGTCTGTGATGGAAAAATCATTCCCTAAGTCTTCAGGGATGTTATTACTGTAAACACAGCAGACAGACAAAGCATGGGAAACTGGCCTGGTCTAAGTGTAATTGCAGGCACTGAAAACGCTGTTTTTTACTAAATCTCAACATTAGATTGTTGGTTTTCCTCTCTCCTAATAAGACAGAGAGATATATCCAAAAAACTTACTGATAGCCAGTAATTCAAACCAAGAAACAAATGGCCCTGATAGAAGTTATTTTACTGACTACTTAATGGTGATCAATAAGTTCTTATTGAACAACTATCTAAATGAATGGCATATGAGGTGCATAAATACTGTGTGTTTTCCCCAAAGTTCCTCATATTTCTGCAGTGTGATGGCCATTAGCAAAGACATTTCTACACAGGCTGAATATCTCTAATCTGAATTAGAGATGACCACTCTATAAAAACATGCAGATATCTCAAAATCCAAGAATCTACAATCTGAAACATTCTGGTCCTAAGCATTTTAGATAATGAATATTCAACTTGTACAAGACTTTACGGTTTTTAACATCTATACTAAGGACTCTCAAACTCCATGTGTGTAAGGAACACCTAGGATATCACTTGAAATACACATTCTTGAACCTGACTCCAAAGATTCTAATTCAGTCTCCCTAAGTGAGGTTTTGGAGTCATACTTCACGAGCCTCAGCGGATATGGGCAGAGTTGCTCTACTGATGCAGGTAAATGTCCCCATGAATATAAACCCTGAATCTCATATCCCCTCACTTTAGAAAAAAAACAATGAAAATTTGGGATTCTTTAAATTCAAATTTATTAACACATTTTACAAAATAATAAAAGTCAAAAAGAACAAGTAAGGCTACAGCGTTAGCACACAACAAAAAAAATCTCTGAAAAACTTCAAATTTAAGTAGAAAAGTAAACAAAAAGTACCTGATTCTTATTGCCAGTCTTCCCAGAATAGAAGTAGTCTAGGGAATTTCTGTTTGGAACAGGAAAGAGGGAAGCAGATAATAAGCCTAGAATGAATCAGAAATAACTCCCCCAAAGAGAATGTCCAGTACAAAGGTAAAAAATGTGCAAGTACTGATAGTTCAGAGCATTTGCAACAAAGATGGGACTTCAAATGGGCACAGATATGGGCATTGCTTCTGAGGGAAGGGATTAAAAAGACAGGAAAAACCACCTCGTTAGCCACAGATGATGAATAGAAAAGTAAGCAAAAGGTGCAGCCTTAGCGTCCTACAGAACAAGAGAAAACTCAAAAGCCAGGAGATACAACCTGCCTCCTAACACACACACATGTGACAGTGACAAACTTTGTTACCTTTGAGTTATGAATCATGGAAATGATCCTAAGGCAACAGAATTAATAGCTGAGAGCTGAGACTCTACAAACAAGAGCTATATAAAAAATACAACAAATCTGAATATCTCATCTGAATCCCCTTCCCTAAAGTTAACCGCAAGGTAAAGAGAAAATTGTATTAATATTCCAAACTTAATTATCCTCCAGTAACCATTTTGGAATATGAAAACCTATTTAATATCAGAAAGTAAAAAAAAAAATGTAAAAATAAAAAAAAAACAGAAAGAGACAAAAACAGGAAGAAATGAGGCAAGTTTTTAAAATCTAAAGAGAAATAGAGGAAAAAATAGTAAGTCATCTCAGAAATGAGGTGGAACCTAGAAGGAAGAACCGATTTGTGAATTAAAAGTCACCAATCTATTTGGACTCTAAAAGTATCTAAACGCAATACAAGAAAATTTAAGGGACTGAGGTATAGTTCGGTGGTAGAGAACATGTTTAGCATGTATGAGGGCCTGCCTGGGTTAAACTTGGGAAGGAAGGAAGGAAGAAAGGAAGGAAGGAAGGAAGGAAGGAAGGAAGGAAGGAAGGAGAAGAGAAGAGAAGAGAAGAGAAGAGAAGAGAAGAGAAGAGAAGAGAAGAGAAGAGAAGAGAAGAGAGAAGAGAGAAGAGAGAAGAGAGAAGAGGAGAAAATTAAATGAATATATTAAAATCAGAAAACTTCTAGACTCTAAAATTTAAAAATAAATAAATAAAACATGGCTGAGGGTATAGCTCACTGCAAAAACCTTAAATTGGGAAAAACTCAATATAATGAAAATGAGATAGAGAGAAAACAAACAAAATCAAACACAAAATAGTTGAAATGATAGGCAAAATAGAAACCATCATATATCACTGGAACTCATAAAGTGGAGAATCATAACAAAGGAAAAGAAATAATATTTAAAAGGATGAATCAAGGACAATTTCCAGAATTAGAACAAGATGTAAATCTACATGTTGAAAAAGTACACTAGTTATCTTAGAAATCTGACCAAGAGGATCAGTTCCAGAAACCATCCTAGAAAATGATCAGACTTGAAAAAAGGAAAAAATTCCTTAGGAAATCTAAACTCTGTCCTCCAAAGAATCAAGTAACAAATGCACAAAAATTAAACATGGATCCAACTTCTAGAAACAATCTACCAAGCCATGTAATATGGAATAGTATTTCTGTAAAACTGCAGAAAAAAGAACATGAATGGAGGACTAGATACCTAGCTAGGCTGTCTTCCAAGCATCAAGGCCAACAGATCAAGCTTTAGACATGCAATAGTCAGGACAGTACACGCCACAGAACCCCTGGGGAGCTGCAAGTGTCACCTCATAGAAAAGAGCTTCAGTCAAACAAGAAATGACCAGGGAAATTGACATTTAATTGTAGACCTCAAACTAAAACAAGGTAGGTGATTAGAGAGTTATGTATTTATGTTCTCATAAAATAGAATGTGACTAAAAACAGAAGGGAGACAGTAGAGAAAAGTAGCATAAGCTCATTTATTTTTGTTTACACAACAGATGGAAGTTAAAGGACATCATTAATAGCTGGGCACGTGGTATATCTCGGTGGTAGAGTATGTGCTTAGCATGCAGGACACTTCTATTCCGAGCATTAAAATACACACACTCACACACTCTATTGGTAAATCAAATTTTAGCACATTAAATGACAAATTAAGAGACTTTTAAAAGGGATCATTTCTAAAATGACAAAGAATGAATATCTTCCAAACATATGAATTCCAGAAAGAATTGTTCAAATAAAAAAATCAAAGTATCATACAAAATCAAATATAACACATATAATGTTATAACAAAATAATGTGACAAAATTTGTATCAATTGTATTAGTAAATGTGAAAAGTTTAACTCACAAAAAGTATTGTTTCACTCAAAATTGAGATCAAACCATGTATTACACACAAATAAAAACACTTATCAAAAGTTAATTAGAAAAAATTAAAACTACCAAACAAGGGCTAGGGATTTAGCTCAGTGGCTCAGCACCTGCCTGGCAAACATGAGGTCTTGAGTTCGATTCCCGGTACAAAAACAAAACAAAACAAAACAAGCACTACCAAAAAGGAGAAACAATATGAAAAAGGAAGTGACCCTTTATTATAGAAGGTACCCAAGCCAAAAATGTTAAATGTGATAAAAACCAATGAAACAAGGGGTATTTTTAATGCTAAATGTTACAATTAATAGGAAAAATATGAGTTTTTATATTTATACACCAAATAATATAGTAACCAATTCTGGGGGATGCAAGAACTCCTAACCAGAACCCACAATAAAACATAATAACACCCCAATCTTAGGATAAGTAATGAATAAAAAAGACAATGAATAAAAATATAAGTAAAACAGTTTTGGGGAAATACATTAAACTTTACTATCAGAAAAGAGATGGTGTATCCTCACAACTTCAAAGAGGAAGCTGTAAAAAAGACAAAAGAAACATCAGTGTTTTCATGAAACAATATTCTGAACAACCCTAGCACAGTGCAACAAAATTTAAATTATTAATATTTTTAAAACATTATTCAACTGGAAATGTTTAAAAACCTACACAAACCTTAGATGACAAGGAAAATATAAACTAACATTAAACAATTTTTTAAAAAATAGAAATAAAAATTGCAAATAAGAATCAGTGGGAGACTTCTAGGCAAGCAAAAGAAAACTATTAAAAAGCCTTAACACTTGTTAGCAATAAAATTACTAGGGTTGTGTTATCAACTTGGCAATCTTTTACAGAAAGAAAAAGAACAGCCAAGTGAATCACAAGGAAAGCAGTGATAAATACAAAAAGCAGAAATCAATTCATTAGAGCAAGAGTCCCCATCCCTGCCCCAGGACCGGTCTGCGACCTGTTAGGAATCAGGCCACGTGGCAAAGGATAAGTAGTGGGAGACAGAGGGAAGCTTCACCTGGGGGGGTCCCTATCATTTGCATTACCACCTGAGCTCCGCTGCCAATGCCTATCAGATCAGCAAAGCATCAGATTCTCACTGGCGGGGACCCTGTGAGCTGCATGGGAGCAAGGTCTAGCATGCAATCGTATTGCCCCCCACCATCCACAGAAAAACTGTCTTCCTGTCTTCCACGAAACCAGGCCCTGGTGTCAAAAAGGTTAAGAACCACTGTGTTGGAGGACAGAAGAACACAAGATCAAATGCTGCCTTTAGAAATCAATCCGCAAGACAAATTCTAGATAAATCAGGGTTGTGGAGGAAAAAAATAGAAATACATCAAATTAAGAAAACAAAGAAGGAAACAGTCGTTAAAACAAAAGAATGTTTTTAAATGCGAATGATTAATTTATAGATCTCTATGCCTAGATTATAGCCTACACAAAGTGGATAATTTTCTAGGAAAAGACAATTTACCAAAGCTGACTTCACTGTAGACAGAAACTTTAAAAAGGCCTATTTCCCTAGGAAAAATAAAGAGAACCACCAAGAAATTATCCCATTAAAGAAAAACCCAAATGGCTTCACAGATTAATTCCACCAAACTTTCAGAGGCATGATAGCATGCTCCATAAATTGTTCCAGAATAACTGGAAAGGAAACTTCCTAGTTTTTTTGAATATGCTGATAACTAAACTTTTCAAGGCTAAACTTCTTTAAAACAGTATAAAGAAAGGAGAGTATGAAAATGAGTGAATGACAAATACTGTCACAGATATAATAAACTCTTGAGGATGTAATTTTGAGCAAGGACTTTCTGAATAGAAATGGCACAAGAAACAGTATCAAGAATAACCAATGGGACCATGTCAAATTAAAAAGCTTCTTACTGCAATGTTAAAAACCAACAAAATGAAGAGACAACCTACAAAATGCAAAAAAAAAAAAAATGCTAATGATTCTTTGGGACAGAGTGCTAAAAGCTAGGAATATATATAAAAAAAAAAATTAGACACTTCCCCAATGAAGGACCTAATCAAAAAATGGGCAACCAACATCAATAGACACTTCTCAGAAAAGTACAAATGGCCAACAAACATGAAAAAAGGTTCAACATCACTGGCCACTGGAGAAACACAAATTAAAACTACACTGAGATTCTGTCTTACTTCAAAAAGAATGACCATGATCAAGAAATCAAATAATAACAAATGATGGTCAGGCTGTAGGGAAAAAGGAACCCTTCTACATTGTTGGTGGGAATGTAAACTTGGACAATCATTATGGAAATCAGTATGGAGATTCCACAAAACACTAAAACTAGAGGTTCCATTTAACCCAGCTATTCCCCTTTAGGTATCTTCTGAAAGAGTTAAAATCATTGCTTTATAGCAATGTACGCATGTCTATGTTTAGAGTGGCATAATTTATAATGGCTAAACCTTGGAAACTATCTACATATATGCCCAATGACAGATTGATAGATAAAGAAAATGCGGCATTTACACAATGGTGTACTTCTCTGCCTAAAGATAAACTTGAGGCATTCGTAGGTAAATGGATGCACCTTTGAGACCATAATATGAAGTGAAATAAGTCAGACATACAAGCTTCAATATCTCATGGTTTCTCTTAATTATGAAACTCAAAAGCATAAAGAACAAACTGAAAGACAGAGATACATAGGAATAGGGAGATCTTTTTCAAATGAATGAGGGAATAAGAGATGGAGAGGGCAAGGGAGATGGGGAGAGGGGAGAGGGCAAAAGAATTGAAAAGAGTTTTTGCAAATGGGCAGAGAAGCAAAAGATGAAAGAAGCAGGGAAAGATGGGAACCGTGGGGGGGGGGTGAACAAAAGAATTGGGATGTGCTGTGTACATGTGCCAACTCCTCCTGATGGGCATGGCCATTACGTACTGCAGACGAACTAATAAAAAATAAAATAAAGCCAGGCATGGTGGTGTAATCCCAGCACTCGGGAGGCTGAGGCAGGAGGACTGTTGTGAGTTCAAGACCAGCCTAGGCTACAAAGTGAGCTCAAAGCCAGCCTGAACTGCATAGGGAAACCCTGCCTCAAAATAAATAAATAAAAATAAATTTTAAAAATGTAAAGGTTTTAAATAAAATTTTGGTGAATAAGACTCAAAGTCACATCAAGAAAACAATAGTCCTGAGCTAGCTGACTACAGGGATACCGATTTAGTTCAATACTAGGAAATCCAATTATATTAGCAGACTGGGTATAGTCAAACACCTTTGTGTATCTATAGAAATACAGAAAATGCTTTTTTTTGTTCAGCAACAAACAGCAAAACAGGAAAAAAGGGTAGAAATAATACAGAATTTCAAAAAAATAACAGTAAGACATCACTAGTTGACAAATTACATATTGTTATCTTAGAAGTAGTTGTTCAAGTTACAAAATCAAAGCATAAAAAATGAATAGACAATCAAACAATGACAACACAAACTATTATGTCTGATGAACTAACAAAAACTTAGTAGTATGGTTATCTATGCTGCACACTTAAACATACATACAGTTATAAGTGTATACCTACAAGTTGTTCTTTCCTTTACTTAACAAGTTTGATAAAGTCGATGCTCATCCTAATTTTATAAACTCAAAAAAAATAGGAATTTATTCTTCCTTTCTTCCCTCCCTCTCCTTCTCCTTCTTCTGTCTCTCTCTCTCTCCTGTCTCTGTCTCTCTCCTCTTTTTCTCCTTAGAGACTGGGTCTTACTACTTAGCCCAGGCTGGTTGGTTTCCAATTCACAGTCCTCCTGCCTAAGCCTCCCAAGTGCTGGGATTATAAGTATGTAACACTATGCCCACCTCATTCTTTCTTATTATGTTGAGCAACTATTGTACAGTCACAAAACCAGCCTTTTACTTAGAGGAAAACCCTAGAGGCATTTCCATCTCTGCTAATACAACACTGCCCCGGGGGTATCAGGAACCATGACTGATGACCCCAGTGATCAACATCACCAGTGATAACACAAACAGACCCCATGTGTGTCCAGCTAACAGCCACCAGTCCTGTAGTGGTCTTGCCACCAAAACACGTTCTAAATCACATCTGAGGAAATATCAGACGAAGCCCCATTGGCAGCATTTTGCAAAATAATTGGACTTGAACATTCAAAAGGGTTGTTTCAAAACAAAAAGTCAGGATACGTACACCTAACACATGACCCAGGATCTTCTAAAGGACATTACTGGGACGACTGCTGAGCAGTGGTGAAGGGGCGGAGACGGTGGTAGCCTTGGGCTGAGCCGTGGTTGTCGAAGAGAATGTCTCTGGTCTTGGGGTTTATATGGCTGGAGTCCCCAGAGGCAAAGGGGGTACACGGCTCCAATTTATTCTCAAATATTTCAGGGAAAAATAGTTCTATAGGGAGAGGGATAAATGCTATAAAGTGGCAACATTCAAGGAATCTGAGTAAAAGGGGATAGTGAATATTTGTGGTATTAACTCTCAACTTTTTGGTAAGCCTGAAATATAATGAAATGAAATTTTCTAAAGAAACAATAGTGATAATTATAAGCATTTCCTCTGACACCCTACCAGCTACAGCCCCACGCTAACTTTCCCTCCTACAATAGAATTCATCAGGAGAAGTCAGTTTGCGCCCTCCTTTCCTCTCTCCCATTCATTCCCCGGCTGACCCACACCAGGGCTGAAGATCCACATCATCAATGTCCTCCACGCTGCCCAACCCACTGGGCATCGCCGGTCACAGCTGGGTCCCTTGGGAACCACATTCCTCTTCTGTTTCCGTGTCTTCCCCGGATTCCTTTCTCCTTCCTTCATCATTCCTTCTCCACGTCTTCTGGTGAATTTCTCTCCGGTTTCCGTGCTGTCAGTTTTGGACTGAGAAACCACTCGTCTCTAGCTTGCCTGCTCTCATGACCTCAGCTTTGCCAGGCCCAGCACTCTGGAAGGCCAAGGAAGAAGCCCAGCCAGGGTAACTTGGTGGCTGAAAGAAATCCCATGTCAAAATAACAAAAGGGCCGGGGATGTAGCTCATTATACCGGCCTTGGGTTCAATCCCCGGTACTACAAGGAGAGAAGCTGCGATCAGAGTTACCAGGGCAATGTTCTGTGAGCTCTAGGGTCAAAATGCCCCTGACTCTTCCTGGGGTCTGCGGCTGGCGGGCATCCCTGGTGCTCCTTGGCTTGTAGATATGTCACTCTGTCTTTATATGGCTTCTTCCCTCTGTGTCTGCCCTCTCTGCTTCTCTTCTTTTTAAGAGGCGATAATCACTTTAGATTTAGGACCCACATTGATCCAGTAGATTTCCATTTTAATCTACGAAACCCCTAATTCCAGACAGGGTAAACTTCTAAATTTCCCAGTGGACTTGAAGTCCGAAGAGGGGAAGGCTAACTCATTATCCAACACATATCTGACTCCTCCTAGCCTGCTGTCTCCTCCAAACCATGTGCCAGGATCTTCTGTCAATTCCTAAATGAAGCCACACCTTTTCCGGCCTGAGGTCTGCTGAGCACTTGATGGGTCCTGAGCTCACCACCGCTACTCCCTAAGTGCATGTTTTCTGAAGTACACCCTCGCTCCCACCTAGTCTATATATTAGCACCTGTTTATTTCCTTCAAAGCACTTACCACAGTATATGATTATCTTATTGTTGTAGTCAGGGGTTGTACAGAGAACAATCAGAGTCAGGACTTGGAGTTTATAATATTATTTTTATGATGTTCACCCAGAGTTAACACAAGAAAACACAGGAAATCTATCCACAACACTAAAGACAGAATATTTAGCTAAGGGCCTGAATCCCACAGCAATGTCCCACATGCGTCCAGATGAAGACCCAGAAGTCATAACAATGCCTCCCACGAGGCCAACTGGAGGTCTAGAGCTCACAAGAAGGACTCATGCCAGTCTCTTTTACGGATCCGTGCTGGGAAGGCCCAAAGGTCAGCAGTGGAAACTAGGAAGTCTATGCCAGCGGGGTGAAGGAGCTGTGCTGGTAGGTTGAGGGTTCTACACTGGAGCCGAGAAGTTATACAACAGAGACCAGGGCTGTCCTGAAAAGCACCACAGCCATCCTCAGTGACACAGAGGCCCCGAGCTCCTCCAGTGACAAGTACAGTCGAGTACATTCCAGGAAGCCAGTGTGACGAGTTCATCCTGGGGACCAAGCAGCACACGTCTTCCCCTCCAGAGCCAGGAAGCAATGCTCGATGTGAGGACCAGAGCCTCTCCAGGAGAACCAATGGCTCAAACAGCAACTCGTAGGAGAACCCACAACGCCTCAATACCTCAACACTTTAACACACTAACACCTAGCTTCTTCTCCACGTCTCTATTTATGTTGGCAACTTTCCTCAGGTGAAACATCTATGCTCAGCGCCCTGCTGATGTAATCCAGCTGGCGTTAAGCCGACCACCAGTTTTTAATCCATAACACTTATGCTGAGTTCTTTTTCCAGTTTATTATCTGTCTTCTGCTAGAACCTTGACATCCAAGATAGTGCTCATGGCAGCCTATTATTCAGTATTTACTGAGTTAGTGACTAAAATCAACTGAGTACAGGCCTATGTCACATGTATCTGTTATGCCTTCCACAGTATCTGCACATGATTTTCTTTACATCCCTGGCCAATACTTGCTGATACGTTGCAACTGACTCAGTGACACACATTTATAACCCTAGCACTCTGGGAGGCTGAGGCAAGAGGATCATAAGTTCGAGTCCAGTCTGGAAACTTAGCTCGGTCTTCAAAAAAGTATGAAGAGCTAGGGATGTAGCTCAGGGATCAGTCACTTCTGACTTTGATTCCCTAGTCCTGCCCCCCCAAAAAAGGGTATTGATTTTCTCTATGCCACACTTGATACCAAGAATTTTAGGGATGAGTTTCTAAGACAGAAGCAATAGGTCTCATTCAACCAAGGTTCCAAATACTTACTCAGGATTATCTATCTACCATGGCACAACCTAGAACTCTGCAGACTTCTGATTGCTGGATACCACTCAAGCAAACTCAGCTGCACGGTGGACTGTATTCAACACACTGAAGCTAAACCGTGGTGTATTTAACTTCCTCAAGGTCATTTATTGTATGTATGAATAGGGCCGTGGACCTAAAAAATTTGCTTGTGTGAAACACTTGGGAGCTGCAGAGAGCTCAATATTTTTATGAGAGGTCAAGTGTGCTGCCCGAGAGGTATAATGGCATTGCTTCCTCACTGCGACATGTACTATTAAAGGAATTTTCAGGGAATAATAATTTGCAGTACATATACTTGAAGTAATTTTGAATTTATTTATTCAGCTGAATTATTTATACTCCTCATAATGAAATGAAACTCAGAACAGCGCTGGTTCCACCCTGTCTTCCTTTACTTTCATTTGATTTGCTGCCTATGACTATTTTTATGCAAATGAGGCTATGATGACATTAAACATTTTCTCCTGATTTTCTAAGAACAAATATGTTCTCTCCATATGCTCCAGTCTTCTTTTTGCTGCATTCATCCTCAAAGCTCTGTTGGCTGATCAGAGTTTCTTCTAAATTAACTAAAAGAACACACCATCTGTAATGCTGATGTAATTTCTGCAGTCTGCATGTGATGCTCCCATTAATACCTGAACTCAGTCCACTTTGCCCCTTCCTCCAGAAGCCTTATTCCCCCAGCTCTGTAAATCTCACTTTCTCTCTTTCTCTCTCTCTCTGCCACTTTCAGGATGTTTACTATACATGCAGATCAACAGCAGACAACATCTCTACACATAAAGAGGCAATGCGCTTGCAAAGACATTTGCCTCTATTGATTAATTATTCTCAGGGCAGAGAAACAAACATTAGCAGGAAGAAATTTCATGTAATATCCACAAAACAAATCAGAGCAGACTTCCATGAGCTACCTGAACAGGGATTCTATTATAAGCTTGGGTTTTCCTGCAGGGAGGGTGTGTGTGTGTGTGTGTGTGCATGCGTGCATGCATGTGGTGGGTATATTTTAATGTAGAGTGCACAACTAGAGCATCCTATAGTGCAGTATTTAGGCAGGAGAATCCTCTAAAAACACACAGGTTGTAGGTTCCAATTCTACCATCTCCAAGCATAGGCTGTGTAACAAATTCTGAGTACAAAATACATCTCCCTGTTCTCAAATGCCTACAACCCATACACCAAACACCAAAAATCTACAAAAGCAAGAGCAGCCATGCTGTATTCCTAACACTGGTTTGATGTCAGCTCATCAATCAAGAACTCCATTGCCCAGAGTCACATCTGCATCTGGGAAATGTGAATTGGAAATTCAATGACCCAACAGGTTGTAAACAGGCCACAGAGCAAAGCCATTTGCATAAATACAGCAGGACTGACATTGGTTCCTATCCACTGCTTTCAAGAAATTGAAACATCCAGAAAGCTCTCTAGAACAGAAATGGGGAGGGAGAGGGGTATTGCAGCCTCATTTCAATCAGGTCCCAATAAAAGATTAAATTAACTTTGCCAATTCATAAACTTTGGGGCAGCTTGGTTGGCTCTGACTCTGAAAGTGGGGATGCTTTGTTAAAACTCAGCTAGGTCAGTAGCATGTGACTGTGGTCTCAGTATTCTGGGAAGCTGAGGCAGGAAGATGATGAGTTTGAGCCCAGCCTGAGCAATTTAGTGTCTTAGCAAGATCCTGTCTCAAAATATATATAGGGCCTCCCAAGGACGCCAAAGCCCTTAAATACTCACGATCCTTACACTAAATGATGGCATATTTGTGCATTATCCATGGACTTCCTCCAGTATACTTTAAAGCATCTCTAGGTCACTTGTACTGTCACCCAAATGCGACAGTAAATGCTGCATAAATAGATGTCATGCTGTATTGCCTAAGTAATAATGACGAGGGAGAAAGTCTGTACGCGCTCAATACAAATGCAGTTTTTCAATGTTTTTGATCTGAAGTTCGCAGAATCCACGAAGGAGAAGACAACCGCCCCCAAATTCTCAGCTGCCCCCAAATTCTCAGCCGCCCCCAAATTCTCAGCCGCCTGGCTGTCAGGTTCTCATCCACCCATTTCCACTTTTGGAGATTCTCAGAAAAACCTTGGGTCCCAGGACACTCAAGAATTTTTAACTATGAATCATCTGGGGTTTTCATAAATAAGCAGATTTTCAGGCCCTCTTCTGGTCTGTGGGAACTGTCACAGACCTAGATCTCCAGTCCTTTTTTTTAATGTTTTATTTTCAGGAATATCCTGCTAAGTCACTAAGTTGTGCCTGGGTTGGTCTTAAATGTGTGTAACTGGTTCCTCATGCCTCAGCCTCCCAGGCAGACCATGGATTTCAGCTGTGAGCCACGGCAGCTTCCCAGTCCTGTAAAACTCTCTCTCACTGAGGTTTCCAAGTGAGCCAGGTGAGATGAAACACCCAGCCATAAAGACTTTAGGCACTGCATCGCCCTCACATTTTGAGTGGGGGGAGACCCCCTTTCCTCTCCCCTTCTGCATCACCCTTCCATCCCCACGGCTGGGTGAGGACCAGGTTTAGGAAATGAGGTTCCTCCTCATTAGGCCCCTGGGTTAAATGAACTCTATGCTAAGACAGCTCCGACACCTAATATTATTAAACGACTTTTTCTGAATTAATGAAAAAATAAAGGTGGTGGCAACTCTATCCCCCTAGGTACCAGGAAGCCATGGGGACAAGTTAATCAGATTCAACACACGTCCCCTCTGTGTTGTAATTCTGCAGCTGGAAGACTTGAAAGGGAGCAAGAAAAGCAAATGAAAGGAAAATGAACACATGTACAATATTCCCCAAAGAAACGGTCCTCTTTCTCTAAGGCACAGAACTCCTTTTCTCTCTGGCCATGCCAGCATGGAGGCGAAGACTGCATCGTACAGTGGTGGAAGCTCAGGCAAGACCGTCCCCAAAGGGGCGGCACAGTGTGGACAGGTGTCACAGGGTGAGTTGGAGTCAGGGCGCCACACTAGCCCCGTGACTTCGGACAGGTGGCACAACCTCTCCAAGCCCTGTCCCCTGCCTCATTTCGAAAGCAAGGATAGTAACAGCTACTTCAGAGGGTGGTTAAATTTAGATGAGATCAATAAAACATGCAGCACAGTGACAAAAACATAAAAAGCAGTCAATAAAAAGGAATAATTACTGTGGCTGGTGATTCAGAGTGAGTCCTGAGCATGCACTGCTTAACTGTTCCAACCAACATTCAATGGACAGCTACCCTCTGTGCCCACATCGGTGAGACACAAAGCTTAACCTGGGAGTCCTGACCTTCTGCAGGGACCTGGACTGTCTTTGAAAAGCAACGTGTGAGATGCAGGCTACCTATGGTCAGAGGAATGATTCGATAAAAAGGCTCGGTCACAGCAACAATCATCAGCCCCACCCTTTCCAGGAGGGAGGGAAACTCCAGTTGACTGTTGACCATTGAGTAGATTCATCCCACTGAATTACAATATCAAAACACACACAGACACACACCCACACACACCCCTCACATATGCACACTGGCCCCATGTAAAATAATCTTTGCACTTGGTTGGCTCCCAGATACCCCTGACTCAACTCTCCACCCCCAAAGCCCAACATGAATCCCATTTACTGGACATAACACAAAGATGACCCACAGGTGTCTTACGATGTCCATGTCCAAAGCAGACGTTGATGGGATACAATGGGTTAGAGTTTGCAGCAATAAAGGAAAGAAGAGAATTTCGGAGTGAAGCAAAATGAATTCCAAAGAAACCTGGCATCTGGATTTATAAGCAGGAGGCCAAAGAAGAAACTGAAGATAACAGCAGTAGAAACTGCCCATAAATTACGTGCATCCTCTGAGAGGAAGAGGTGTGCTGGAAAATGTGTGCAGGTTTCTCGGCAGTGGCTTCAATAAGCAGACACAGATTTCTGTGCTCCTGGGGGCCCCTCCCTCATATTAGGAGATAATTGGGCAAGCAGATCATTAATATGCCGCAGGAGGATCTAGAACGGTATATATCAGCATGACCAAAGAATGAGGGTTATGAAATCTTACTGGGATTCTAGTGTCACCAAATGTTTCTACCTCACTCACGTGTATATAGCCAATAATAAAGAGGTGACAGGTTCACGTCACCTAGTTACCACGAGCAAACTACACTGTGGGGACCATTGGACAAGCAGAACTGCCAACCTCCCCAAAAGACACAAAGTTTCTCCGCTGGTTAATGAAATCACTTCCACTCCATCACCCAAGCGAGAAACTTCTCAGCACACCCACATTGACCACCTTAGATTAAAGGCCTCGTTCTGCCAGTTCTTGGGAAATAGTTCTTGAATCCAGTGCTTCTATTTCATTCTTGCTTAGTGTGTATAGAGAAACCGTTTCCCAAAAATGTGGCATGATAGTAATAAAATGCTCACTGTGTTACTAGCAGCCCGTCTCCCCGCTTTATAGGAGTCAATAAAATGTTGAGTGGAGAAGGGACATCCATTTACTCATTCTGATACCAGCTAATACCATTCTGATACCAGGGCCTCTCTCCACTAGTCCATCTCTCTATGTCTGCCACAGTTATTATTTTTAAAAAGACACAGGATCACAACAGTAATACCTTGCCTCCTTTGCGGGCATTTAATGACAGTGACAGAGTCCCCAGCCCAACCCAGGGCTGGACTGTGAAGCATTTCACAATCTGACCATCTCTGTCCACTGTAAACGTTTTACTCTGGAAATTCTATTCTCTAGCTAAAAGTTTTCTAGTTCCCCTAATCCCAGCATCTAAGAACTTTTCCAGTTGCCTTGAGCCAGAGAGTGCATGGAATTGTAATTCCTTTCTTCAAGAGATTTTTGCTCTTAAGAATTGCTTTGCTTCTTTACAGCCTTAGCTATCTACTATTCTCTCTCTCTCTCTCTGTCTCTCTCTCTCCCTACTTTCTTTCCTCTCTTCCTCCCTCCCTCTCCCTCTCCCCCCATTCTCTTTAGAGGGAAAATTCTTCCTCATTCTTAAGATCACATTCAATCCCCATAAAATACCGAGGACATTCTTCACAAACATAGAAAAAGCAATGCTGAAATACATCTGGAACAACAAAAGATCCTGGAAAGCCAAAGCAATCTTGAGGAAGAAAGAAAAACAAAAAACTGAGGGTGTCACAATACCCACTCTTGAAACATCTTACAGAGCCACAGTAACCATGGTAGTGTGGAGCTGGGATAGAAAATTAAATATACACCAATGGAACAGAATGGAGAATGAGAAAAAAATGCATCCATCTATAGGCAACTGAATTGCAACAAAGGTGCTAAAAAACATATATTAGAGAAAAGACAGCCTCTTCAATACAGTGAGTGTGAGACATCATGTGAATGAAACTATACCCCCATCTTTAACCATATACAAAAACCAACTCGAAGTGAATCAACAATCAAAATATAGAACATCAAACTACTAAAAGAAAAGAGGAAAAATACCTCATGACATTGACACAGACAATCATATTTGTAAGACACAAAAATACAAGCAACAAAGGCAAAAATAGACCAATGGGATTATGTCAAAGCAGGAATTGTCTATACAGCAAAAGAAACATCACAGGGAGGAGCCAATTTGCAGAATGGAAGAAAATATCTGTAAACTATTCATCCAACAAGGGGTTAGTGTCCAGAATACACAAGGAACTCATGCTCAACAATAAAAAACAAATTATGTTATTAAAAATAGGAAAAATATCTTAATAGACATTTCTCAAAAGAAGATATATAAATGGTCAATGAGTATATGAAAATTGTTCAGTATCACTAAACATCAGAAAACTACATCAAAACCATAATGAGGTATCATATCAGCCCAGTTAGAATGGCAATACTTAAAAAGAAAAAAATAAATAAACAAATAACAGAGAGATGTGGAAAAAGGGGAAATCTTACACACTTTTGGTAGAAAGGCAAATTAGAACAGTTGCTTTTGGAGAACAGTGCAGAGATTCCTCAAAAAACCAGAACTAGAACTACCAAATGGACCAGCTATCCCACTATGGGACTGAACTGAAGTCAGTATATAGAAAAGATGCCTGCACCCCTATGTTGGTTCCATTATTATTCTCAGTGGCCAGAATATGTAATCAACTGAGGTGTTCACTAACAGATGAATGAATACAGAAATTGTTCTATAAATGCATTGGCACACACGTGTTGTCCCAGCAGTCTGGAAAGTTAAGGCAGGAGTACTACAAATTCAAACCCAGCCTGGAAACTTAGTGATTTAGTAATCCTGTCTCAAAAATAAAATAACACAAAATGACTCTTTCTTTTTTCCTCCCTCCCTTCCTTCTTCCTTCCTTCCTTTCTTCCTTCCTTCGTACTAGGGATCGAACTCATGACCTTGCACTTGTCAGGCAGGTGGCTTGTGCTGCTGAGCTAAATCCCCAGCTAAAATTTTAAAAGTCTGGGGATGTAGTCCAGTGCAAAGGTCCTGGGTTCAACCTCAGCACTGCAGGAAAAAAACAGAAAGAAAGAAAAAAGAAATAAGAGAAAACTTATATGTACACAATGCAATATTATTCATCAATTTAAAAAAGAATGACATCCTTTCAGAGGCTACAATATGAATATAAACAGACAACATCTTGCATGAAATAAGCCCACCACAGAAGGACAAATATAACGTGTTCTCAGTCACAGGTGCAAAGGAAAAGAAGTTGATCTCATAGAAACAGAAAGTAGAAGTGTAGTTACCAGAGGCTAAGAAGGAAGTGGGCAGGTAGCTGGGGGAAGCTGGGTAACTGGTACTAAAATGTAATTAAATAGGAGGAATATATACATTCTCATGTTCCACAGCAGAATAACATGATGATTGTTTATCACAGTTTATTACATTTTTCATAAAGAATGAGGAGTAGGAGGCCTCCCAGTACAAAGAAATGATAAATGTTTAAGAAGATGGAAAATGTTAATCATTCTGATTTGGTCATTACACGTTGTATACATGTATCAAGTTATCATCCTGTACCCTATCAATACATATGATTATTGCATCCATTGAATAAGTAAATAAATATGCTGCAATGGGAAATAAAAATCAAGGTCACCTCTGTGCAGTGTTCTGCCTCTTCCAGAACTGTGCATTTGCTTATCTTTATTTCAAAGCCCTCTGGAAGGGACCCAAAGAATTTTTAAATAGCCTCCTGTCCCCACTCCCTCTAATGTCCAGGGCCAGGCATGGCCACGCCTCACTGTACAGCCAGCCCAGTGCCTGCAGGAGCGGAGACTTCAAGCAAGCAACCATTTTAAATAGTCAGAACAAACAAAACCAAAAGAAGGAAAGGGAAAAGAATAAAAATGAATAACCGCAAGAATAGCACTGGGTGACTAAAAACATAAAAAGCATAAAATGCAATACACTTCAGCATCTCTAAATAAGAGAAATAGTAGAGTTGTTTACAGAATTATTTTGAAAAGGCTGTTTTGCACAAAGATATACAGACATTTGGGACAAAAGACACAAATCTGTACCATACTCCAAAATAAACTCTCAGTGGATGAAGGAGTGAAATATAAGAGAGCAATAAAAGAAAAGCACAAAACAGATTGGAATATTTATAAGTATTCTGAGGGATGATACCATTCTCAGCTTTAAAGCAGTGAGGAAATGAAAATGGAGAGATTGACAGTTTGAGATTCATACAAATTTAAAATATCTGTCCAGTGGAAGAAAAAAGAATCACAGAATTAAAATAAAATGGAAAAATCACCCTTCAGAATCCATTTGCCTGAAACATGACAAGCAAACGGTTAATCTCACCACAACCTAAAGCTTTGTTCATATTTATAAGGGAAACAATTTTCTCAAGGGTAAAATAGTATTAAAACAATACAAATTAAAGCAACTTGAGGTTCTGATTAAATTTTCCAAAAAATTCGCCAACTTAAATCCTCTCAAAAACGTGTGAGAGCTCTTTGGGGGTTTAAAAAGAAAGATCCTGATTGTTGGGGGATAATTTCTCAGGAGGAAGAAAAAGGTTCTAGCCCCCCACAGCCCTCTTCCTCCCATCCACAGGCTCAAATGTTGCAGGAGCTACCTTTACAGGCAGGATTCCTGTTGCTCTTTGCTGGCAAGGGTTAATTTGCAATTAAAAAAGTTAATTTGGTAACTTTTTCTGTGGCATTCCAAATTTACAATGGTGCCTTTGGTGACCACATATGGCCTGTGGGGAAGCGCACAAATTCATCTCAAATTCCACTGGCAAATTTGTCCAACATGGAGCTGCCCACACAGTGATAAAAAGGCTCACAAGATCCTGTCATTCGACCCAGTTTCTCCAACTCTTTCTTCTACCACAGATTCACCCCACCTACCTTGCACTTAATTTTTAGCGTGGATTTGTATTTAGTATTTAATCGACACTCGTAAGACAAAACATACACAGCTTGTATCAGCCAGTGCTCACTAGAGAAATAGATTTAATGCAAGATATACAAATATATAAGAGTTTGTAAGACTGGCTGAAGATGGCTTTCCAGAGTCAGGTGTGGAGGAGTACAAAAGGGCTGTCAGTGTTCTGGGAACCCCAAGGGTCCAGTTGAAGGCCTGGAAGCTCACTGCAGTGTCCTGGGCAAGTCCTTATCAGGAGGCTGATGGATCTATGCTAGAAGGCTAAAGAGCCTGTGCTGGGAGCCAGGAGATGGCATCCAAGGTGAAGGTGAAGGTGAAGACTGGTGCTCTTCCCAACAAACGGAAGCCAGTGTTCTTGCCTAGTTTCCCTCTTACACCATTCTGGGGGCAATCCTCCCTGGACTGGGTATATACGTTTACATAGTTATACATAAGCTAAGCCAAAGAGTGGATGGAGCTGAAATTCTTTTCTCTGTAGTGAATAACTGGTTTGCTTTTTCACAAATTTGGTTTTCTGAGTCTGTCAGTAAATAGTCCCAAATCTTCAGAAGATATGTTCACCAAAAACTTTGTGTAATCAAAAGGTAGGCAATCAAATACTTCAACACCCTTTACCCCACTTTTCTGCATGACACGCCTCCTAGAACTGTGGAATGGCTTGTCCCTTGACATGCCTCGTAGCCGTCACCATGGAACACACCGTTAGCAGTTCTCTAGGATCTGCCTTCAGCATTCACTCATTTGAACTACACTAGTGGTTGTCCGCATGTGAGCTAAGTTGCCCCAGCAATCAAGCAACAGATAATGGTTGTTTTTCCTAAACTAAAACCTCGATATTTAAATTTAATTGCAGCGTTGGTACTCTGGAATAAATAAGTGGGTTTTGAGTTACAGTTTGGGCATTCAGTCTCTAAAATGTTCACATCACTGTCCTAGGTCTGATTATCTCTTTCTTACCTTGCTCCTTTGTTTCACTGGAGCATATGCTTACGTAGCTTCCTGAGAACACAGTGCAAGGAAGGTAAAATTGTGAGGACCCTGCACATCTACAATGCAATTATTTTGTGCTTGCTCCTGGCCCAAAGTATTCTATGACTGACCATAAAGTTCTAAGTTGTAAACAACTCTCTTCTTTAAACATTATTTAGGCATTGTCCTGGTATCTTATACTCATCAATGCTGCCACAGAGAAACCCAATACCAAGTGTGTAGGATCATCATTTTCCCTCTCAAAGCTTTGAGGACTTTTCTTCATTCAAGGTGTTTTGAAATTTTACATTTAATATGTGCTTAATGTTTTTCATCTCATAAATTATGCAGTCAAAGGGAGGGATCTTCTCATCTAAAACCTAACATCCTTCAGTTCTGTGAAATTTTGTGTCATTTGTTTGCTGATTTTCTCCTGTTTTTGGCTTTTTTTTTTTCTGTTCTCTCTGATAAAGCTGTCAGTGGATGCTGAACCCACTGAGTTGATCTAATTCCTTTTTGATCCTTCATCTTGTTTTTCATTTCTTTTTTTTTTTTTTGCTGTTTTTCAAAAGATTTCCTCAATGTTACCACCCAACTTTTTATTGAATGTTTAACTTCCAAGATTTATTTTTTATTCTGTTTATTAGCCACATAGCTATTTGTTCTTGTTTTGTGAACAGAAGAAGAACACCCTGTGATTTCTCTAAGCCAATTACAGTTGTAAAGTCTGTGGTTACTGCTGTTGTAAGGTATTTTATAGCAGGCTTCGCTGAATGGTCTAAGACCCCAGACTGTCCTTTCTGATTTCAAGAAAGCTTTGTGTAGAAGAATGGAGTTTTACGAGACAACCCCACATTGATAGGAAATGAGCAGAACCCAGTTGTCTTGGGGGTACTCCCTTTGGATCTATGATGTTTTCTTTGAGCTGCTTTCCTTCAAGCGGAGTTCACACTCTTGCCTACAGGGATTGAGAGCATGGAGGAGTGAGGAGGCTGGAACAGTCCCACTGAGGTCTGCAGCTTCGTTCTTCTCCATCCGAAACTCCCGCTATGAGCTACAGCCCAGAGTCCACCAGGGAGAAAACCTCCCAACACTGTTCTAGGGGAGCAGGGCAGTCTGGCGATGCAAAGTTGAAAAACGAAGCGTATGTGGACCTGACTATAACCCTTCCATTCAAATGTACCTCCCAACCATTAGAAGCACCTGGCACGTTCAGTTCCTGTAGCCCTGGGGTTCTGACTGAGCTACGTTCTTCTGTTCCAGCTACTTTTGCTTGTCTCATGCAGGTTTGGTCTCAGTTTCCCCACACTACATGCATCTGTTCTCTTTCCATTCTACGATATTTTGTAGGTGTTTCTTCCCTACCATCATTACTTAACCTGTCTATTCTTATGGTGGCCATTCTTTATATTCCTTCTCTGTTATTTCAGTTTTTGCAGCAGAAACCACATATAAGGGTTAAATTTGCATCATCATGTTACAGCACAAAACAATTCTGAGTAAAGCATCCCTCCCGAACACACCAACCCAAGTGCACTCTTGGGGCTCCCCCGCCTGGTTCACCCCTATCCCTCTCTTCTGTTTCCTAACCCTCAGCTGTCCACCGGGATTTAGCTCAGGCCTCCTCTCAGGCAGGGAACCCTCAGACCTTCCCGGCACATGCAGGGTATTTGTTGCCTGGTGCACACCACATCCATCACCTTGTGCCCAGTGGATCAGTTTCATGCCTGTCTCCTTCACCAAGTGAGACGTAGGCTAGGACAATACTCACTCACTGTTCAAAGTCTCTATTGTAGGGAAAAACACCTGACACACAAGAGATGCTCATCAATATTTGTTCAACTGTCCCATTTCTCAGTAAGTTGCATGGTGGATAGGAATATACTCCTCATTCATTTGCATAGGAGAGCAAAAAAATAAAATAAAATAAAATAATATGGCCGTGTTTATTTGCCAACATCCAAATAAGAAAGGCTAATCACAGAGCACCAGGAAATGAAAACAGCCAGATGTTTTTGAGAGCTCAAGTCCAAGAACACAAAATAGCTTGCAATGGGGGTGATGTATATTTTCCTAGTGATTCAAAATGAATGTATGCTTATTAAGTGGAGAGGGAGATTTAACAGGTTTCTCAGCTAATGCTGCAATTTTAAATCCATTTAAGATAATTTTCTTTACCTTGAATTTATTTTTCTCAGTAACCAGGATACTTAACTGATTTGCACAAAATCCATTTGAAGAAGAAATAATCTACTCCAAGTGGGGGCACACTCTAAATGGGAAAATAGTGACACAACAAGTCTAACAGAAAAGGGAGACTCTCCTTGATAAGCCAAGGTGGAGTTCTACCCAGAAAATAGAGCCTCTGTCCAGAATCCAGGCTCCACATTCAACCTCCTTTCTTTACTTCAAATAGAGAAAATAATTCTTGCATGTAACAAAGACCTCCTATAAGCCAACCAAGACACAGTCAAATTTTTTAAAAGAAAAGAATTTCAAACAACGAAGGTATAAGCTGAAACTATTATAGACAGCTAAGTTAAGCAAAAAATATTACAGGCAGTTAGACAGGGCTGGGGCCTGGAGAGTTAGTCCAAAGATAAAAACTCATTACAACTGTGGCTGGACCTCAGTCCAGAGGCCAGACCTCAAGATAAAGCCCTACATGCCACCCCAATGGATAAATGGTAACACTTGGTCTAATAAAGTCTAGATAGACATCAGTCACCTCGGTGAGTGACCAAGAACCTTGGACTCATCCCTTCCTGAAAAGTTTGTAGTTCTTTCCATGAACACTTG
The DNA here is from genome assembly GCA_004027455.1 of Hydrochoerus hydrochaeris. Classification (NCBI taxonomy): domain Eukaryota; kingdom Metazoa; phylum Chordata; class Mammalia; order Rodentia; family Hydrochaeridae; genus Hydrochoerus; species Hydrochoerus hydrochaeris. The sequence continues at coordinate 391,582 of PVLA01000990.1, forward strand.
CTATGTGACTTCCCCGCTGATCAGTATTAGCCGAGCGACTATACTTACAATCTTATTGGTTGATCATAGCTGTAACCATTGTTGTATCCACGTGGTTGTGCTCTACATAACTTCCTGTGAAAAGTGGGGTCCTCAGCAACTCCCTCAGGACCCCTCCTGCCTCTGAGGAGCTGTCTCTCTCCCTCTCAAGAAATGTTTCCTACTCTCAACCTCTTTTGTTCCTTAGAATTTATTCTTTGATGCAGGGGAACATGAATGCAATATATCAGACATCTAGCAGGTTGGGAGTTAATAATATTTCCCTTGTACCATTAGGAGGTCCTATATCATTTTCTATATCAAAACAATAACAGAATATACCTTTCTTACCTATCAACTTGGAAAAGTATTTTTATGCAAATACCTAGTATTGGGTCTAGTAAAATTCTAACAGTAATATACATTTCTATAAGTTTTTGAAAAATAGTATATAATATACCCCTAGAGCCTCTAAAAATATTCTTAAATTTTGACACAAGGGTTATACCTTTAGAACTGTGGATTAAGAAAGTAAATATCAAATCAATACACATAAAGATCTGAATGAGAAAAAGTATTGATTAATGTTATATACAATAATGAAAAATTGAAAGTAACTGAAATTTCCAATAGTGGAAATAAAGATCATAATTAATAACATCAGAAAACCTTATGCTATAACGTCACATAAAAAACATAAAAGCAATATATAATAGGCTCATAATCTGAATAAAACTAGACTCAATAGACTAAAATGTTAATAGCTGTCATGTTAGGTAATGCAATCATGGTGATATATTTAAATGTAAACTTTATGTTGTCCTGAGAACTTTTCTGTATGTTTCTGGATTGCTGTGACCACGATTTAACTTTTTTATTTAGCTACTATTTCGTAACAACAGCTCCTGGTTGACTATTTATGGATGACACTGAGTGACTTCCCTATGTTAGTTACACTTGAGAAAATGTCACAGAGTCAGAGGGAAACACAGGACCAAGAAAGCACATCTGAGTGACTGAACTGGAACTCACTTGGTGGGACGATAATCCGGAATGGAACGATCCAGTGAAATCTTTTCACTGAGGTAGGAGTTGTAGCCATACTTTTCATGGGGTCCCTTAGCCTTTTCTTCTTCTGCTGGGGAGAGGGTAGCAGGAAGGCCCCCTCTACCCCGTCCACCGTAACCTTCAATGAGCCCAAGGGACTTGGATAAACCTAGAAAAGGGGAGGAAAAAGGATTATTTGAGAAGTATCATACCACGATGTGACACTCAGCCTCAGATACAGTTATAGAAATCAGAGCATCATCTGATACAGAAAAATTGTCCTCCATTTATTGACCCCAGGTATGTACCTAAAAAATAATTTTATGGAGAGCAAAGTCAAGGCAGCAAGAGTCGCAGGGTTAAAGGCTGACTGACAGTTAGGGTCCCCTTCGGCCTTTTGGGAACTGAGTTGTAACAGATGCCAATAAACAGGAGGGACCAAGTGACATGGGAGACAAGAAGGCCAAGAGAGACACACGAAATGGGACAAATTGGGACTATTTTTCATGCCTAGTTTCCCTCCTCCATAGGACAATCACAACAAAGTTGGGTCTTCCAGAAAAACCAGGGCACATCCCAGGGTCAGAGTGGCACATAACAGGTAATTGCTGCTTCTCACTCAGGCAGAGAATGAGGACACAGACTGACTTTATCATGAGTTTAAAGCACGTAACGGTCTGCAACGGGCTCTTCACCTAATGGTTTTATTTAAATTTCATCTAAATGGCAAAAGGAAACATGAAATGTTAGAGGATAAATCGCAAAGGAAAAAAACCCCACAAGGGTAATAACCATTAGTAAAGCAGGAGGCTCTGTAACAAGCCTCCCAGAGCAATTCAAGTTCCCAGAATGGCAACAGCTTTATACCTACTGTTCCATTAGATGATAAACAACTTGATGGGCAATTTTAAAATCCTACAGTTCAGGGAGGTTTCACTACTTAGCTAGGAAACGTCTGCTGTTAGGGCTTTCATTCCCGTGAGCCGTGTCAAATGCTCCAGCTACTCAGTACACACACACACACACACACACACACACACGCAGGGGACAGTTGATGTCTGTCCAGCACTTCCTCAGCACCGCTGGCAGGATGAATGTGGACTGGAGATGCCAACAGAGGCTTTAATGGTCGACCCTCTATAGAGCATAAGAGGAGCCACACAGCCCAGGAAGGTACCCTTAGGCACGCTAAAAACCACTCCATCTGCTCAGGCTCCCCATCACACAACAGCAAGGCTTGTTTGCCTGAAATCAGAAATAGATTTTCTGGAATGTCAAGATCAAAAGCAAAGGTTAGGAAAGTGGGTCGGGGTAGATCTCAGATGAACATCCTGTTCTGTTCTTTACAAATCCTAACTTCGTCTCCCTGCTGTCCTTTCTCTCCCTTCCAGCAGCTAAGAATTAGATTACCCAGCATTTCTTAGCTGGTTCTTTGTCATTATTTTATTTTGTTTTATTTTATGTATCTTATTTTAATTTTTGGCAGCAATGGGTTCAGGGCCTCCACACTAGACCATATCCCCAGCCGTTTTTATGTTTTATATTGAAACAAAATTCCACTAAGTCACTAAATTGGGCTCAAATTTACAATCTTCCTGCCTCAGCTGCCCAGAGAGCTAGGATTATAGGTCTGCATCACCACATCTGTCTTGATTTCTTGACTTTAATGTAACATTCTACATCAACATACAACAAATACTCCAATGATGTCCTCTCAGTCAGGCTCAAAATATTTCCTATGTCAAGAGTACAAATGCCTGTACTTGGTTTTAAAAAGCCACTTACTAACAGCAAGGTAAAATGGACTAGCCACTTGAAAAAGGGGTTGGCAATTCTTCAGTTTGCCAAACATAATTCCCATGTGACCCAGCAATTCCATTCCTAAGTATACAAATGCGTCCACACAGAAAACTTGCACACAAATGTTCACAGCAACCTTATTTGTATTCGCGAAATGTCCATCAAGCAGTGAATAGAGAAGCCAAGTGTGATACAGTCTTCCAATGGGATATTTAGGAGTATCAAAGGATGAAATACAGATTCATGCTACAACCTGGATGAATTTCAAGAATACAGTCAGGTAAACAAAGCTGATCACAAAAGACCACATGGTCTGTGATTTGGTTTATATGCAATATACCCACTAAATCAATCTATAAGGCCGGAAAACAGAGTAGTGTGGTTGCTTAGGGGTAAAAGAACCTGGGGAGGAAGTACAAAGGGATTGTTCATGTGTGCAGGTTTTCTTTTTGGGATCTGGAAATGTTTTAGAGTTAGACTGTGGTGATAGTTACACACCTTTGGTCATATACTAAAATCCACGAAAGTGCGTATTTTTAAGTAGATGAATGATACAGGCTATATAAAGTCCTCAATGAAATCATTTCAAAAATTCTCTGTGATAGATGATTCCATTTCCAGCAAGATAAGGAGTTAACCAGCATAGAAACTTTCCACTCTACCACAGCAACATTTGTTAAAGCAATTATAAATTTTCCTAAAATGCATAACTGCTTGCAAGAATGGGATAAGCTAATGCTGGAATTGAGACCATAACTGCTGAGAGAAAAGGAAGATGGGTTTGCCCATGAACTAAAAGTTGAGTTTCAGAGCTCAGGCATGCATGGAATAAGGAATTTCAGGTTCTCTGGAGAAATATAACTGAAACTGAAATATCTATAAAAATTTAGATCCCTGCCTACAACTCAGTACTCTGAGAGGCTAAGGCAGGAGAATGTCAAGTTCAAGCTCAGCCTGGACAATTAGGTGACTTAGTGAAACCCTGTTTCAAAAATTTTATAAACCAGCAGCACAAGTGCCTGCTTGGCAAGCACGAGGCCCTGAGTTTGATCCCTGGTACCAAAAAAAAAAAAAAAAAAAAATTATAAAGGGCCAAGGACGTAGTTCAGTGGCAAGTCCCAGGGTTCAATACCTAGTGCATTCGTGTACACACACACACGCACACGCATGCACGCACGCACACACACATGGACACATACCTCTATTTCAAATTTCTATCCTCTAGAGCTATGAGAAGATAGATTTCTGGGCTTTTTTCTTTCTTTTGTGTGTGTGTGTGTGTGTGTGTGTGTGGTACAGGGACTCAAACTCCCAACCTTGCACTCACCAGGTAGGCACTTGTGCTGCTGAGCTATATCCTCAGCCCCCAGATTTCTGTTGTTTTAAGTCACCAAGTTCATAGTAATTTATATGGAGTTACAGGAAACTAAAACTAAGAATATTAAAAAAAAAAAAGACAGAATGGAAACAGATAAAGAAAATATATTAAGGCAAATACTAACTCTAACCCTAGATGGGACAGCTATATCAACATTCAATAAATAGACTTTAAGGAAAATGGTGTTAAAGGAATAATAAGATCATTGCAACATGATAAAAGTAACAATGCAGCAGGAAGCTCTGAGGAATTATCAACTACCATGCACTTAACAACATAGCTTCAAAATACATGCTGAGAAAGATAGAACACAAGGCAAAATCAACACATGCACAATGAGAGTGAGAAATACAACTCATCACTTGGCCTGCAACAGATTAGAAGGACAGAAATTTAGTGACAACACAAAGAAACTGAACAAGATCAAGCAGTCTGATTTACTGGATCTGGCACCGGCCTTTCCAGGAAGTACACATTCCCTTGAAGTGAACACAGATCACTGAAACAAGTGGCGGACCACAGAGAAGGCCTCAGCCTACCCTACAGACCATCTTCTCTGAGTGCAAAGCAATACAACACCCAGAGATTAATAACGGAAAAGGCACAAAGTTTAAAAAACTTTCCTAAGCTGGGTGTGGTGGTGCACAGCATCCACAGTCCCTGCAGACTGGGAAGCTGAGCAGGAAGATCACAAGGTGGAGCCCAGTCTGGGCGACTTAGTGACTTACCAAGATATTTCACCATGAGAAACATGAAAAGGGGCAGAGGAAGTAACTAAGTGTAAAGGCCAAGGTTTAATCCTTAGTAGTGCAAAACAATAAGAATAATCTGTTAAAAATACAGGAAGTGGATAGGATGTGAAATAGCAGATCTCAAAAAAATGTAGGACAGTGTCAAAATGCTAACACAACAGTTAAAAAAGAACTGTATGACTTCAGAGATCTATTATGGTGAGGCAAAAGCAACTTCCAGTTAATGAGGTGATATCTAATCCAAGGAATTAAATAAAAAGACACAGGACTGGAAGTCTAGCTCAGTGGTAGAACACTTGTCTAGCAAGCTGGAGGCCCTGGGTTTGGTGCTATGCACTAAAAAATTAGCAGAAAGAAAAAGAGGGAAAGAGAGGGAGAGAGACAATTAAAGGAACAATAATTAACAAGAGAACAAAAATGAGTGACTCATACATATCCAAAACAAAGGAAGGAAAAGAGGAAGGGCAGGAGGGAGGTCTTAGCAGGAACTGTGGGGCACCTCCAAAGCCTGGAGAGGGGCGCTCCTGTTCCCTCAGGACAGACACGTGTACCTGTCATGGTAGGTACAATGCCCAGAGCTAGGGTTCTTTTAGGGACCCAGAAAAATGTCTACATTGCTTTTAAATCAGAACACATAGCCATAAAATTTAATTCATGATTTTTTTTTTTTTTTCCTAGAGAGAGGAAATCCCCGGAAGACACAAACACCCAGCACTCACAAAAAGCTTACTGTGACCCTGGCTCCCTTGGGTTAGGTTTTAACATAAGCGGGCAGGCAGCACAGAGAAGAAAGGTAACAAAATCCCACACGTGGTTGATGAGTGCCATCCAGAGGACAGACCCCAGACAGTAACCCTAATGGAAATGCACTTACTGAGCACCTGCTGTGTGCTGGGAAAGAGGCACAGTGCTTCACATAGACCTAAGCACGTTTCATGTACACTCCTGAGACGGCTCTTAGGATTTCCATTTTATAAATAAGGATGGAAATGAAAGTCTGGACACTCTGGTTTTGTTCTGTTTTGTTGCACTGGGAATTGAACCCAAGGCGTTTGCACTGAGCTATACCCCTAGTCTTTTTCTTTTTTCTTCTGACCCAGCGTCTCTCTACGTTGTCCAGGTGGGGCTTGAACCTGAGATTCCCGTGGAGTGTTGGAATTATAGCTGTGCACCACTACACCTAGCGCAGACATTTTCAAAGGCTCCATGGCTGGTAAAGACAGATAGGATCTGGAGGTTCTCTATGGAGATAGAAAGGAGAATAAGATTTGGGCTGTGACAGATAACAGGACCAGTCCCAGGGTTGTCACAACAGCACATGCAAGAGACAAAAGGGATCTCAGTTAAAGCCCTGGAGGCAGTGGTCAAAGAGGAGGGCAAATCTGAGAACAGTTTGAAAGATGCCTCCATGGGGCAGGAGGCAGACAGGTGCTAAGGGTGACAGAAGGAGAACTGAACACGACAGAGGGGCCAGTGTAGGACACAGTGAAGAGACTGAGCCCAAGGACTGAGCCCACAGAAGGAAGCCCGGGAAGGTAGTGAGCTCTCTCCTCTGTATGTCATCGGTGAGACGCCCAAATGGGGCGAGGCATCCAGTGTCAAGCTGACACACAAAACAGTGAAAGTTCAGACGGCAGAGGAGACCTGAGGTGGGAACCACCTGCCATCCACCAGCATGGAAGGGCCCAGAGCTGTGACAGAACACCCCACAGAGAGTCAGGCATGGTGGCACACACCTATAATCCCAGCACTCTGGGAGGCTGAGGCAGGAGAATAGCAAGTTCAAACCCAGCCCCGCAAACTAAGCGATTTAGTGAGACTGTGCCTTGCAATAATGTAAATAGAAAAAATTTAAAGGGGATGTGTGAAGGCCCTGGGTTCCATCTTCAGTTGAAAGAGAGTGAGAGAGACAGATGGAAGGGAAGGGAAGGGAAGGGAAGGGAAGGGAAGGGAAGGGAAGGGAAGGGAAGGGAAGGGAAAGAGAGAACAGAAGAGAACAGAAGAAAGAGAAGAGAAGCGAAGAGAAGCGAAGCGAAGCGAAGCCAGGCCAAGCTAAGCCAGAGGGATCTGTTCAGGGACCACCAGGGGAACCTCTCGCACACCACGGCCCCTCTGCATCCATGGCAATTTGATCTCAGGACCCCTGTGACTCTAGATATTCAAGTAGCTTATAGAAATGGTACAGTATTTGCATGGAGCCTACACGTATCGTTCCATATACTTAAAATCATTTCCAGGATTGCTTATCATGCCCAAAAGGATGTAAACTCTATGGACATAACTGTACTCTGTATTGTTTTCATTTGTATTTTTTGTGGCACTGTTTTTATTAATTGTTTTTCTCAAGTATGTTCTACCCACTCTTGGTTAAACCCACAGGTGCAGGACTGGCGGATGGGGACAACTGTGTCAGCACCAAATGCAGGGGAGAAACTGCACACCCCCAAGCTTCCTTTCCACCCTGAGTGCACACTCAGTGAAGCTGCACGGGTAGCTCAAGGCTTCAAGGCACTGAGACTGAGGCACAGAGAAGCTTACTAACAACAAGCAGGGACACGTCCCATTTGTCCTTATAATCTATCTACTCTACCTTCACCTGCTGGTCACTGTTTAGGCTTTAAATTTTAAGAAATGCTTCTGTAACTATCTCTTTACTAGGCAAGCAGGGTAGCCATTACCATGATTGCTTGAGAGTTGAAAATACAGAAGCTCAGAAGAATTCACTGTGTCACCATCCAAAAGTGAAGGAGACAGAACAGGATAGCTTCTCAATGCCCCCACCCCCAACAAATAAACACAAGCCCCAAAGTGCATGCCTCCCAACACACAGAGAAATGTGCTAAAAAGTCACTCCATCCAGGAAATTCCATAGAAATGAAGCACCCAGCATTGAAAATATGGTAACTTGGGAAGTACATGGTAGCAGACTCATAAGAAGAAATACTATACAAAAACAGAAATGATTGCCCTGTGAGCAAGCATCAAATAGCAGATCTCACAGACATAATGTAAAGCCAGAAGGAAGCATATAATTCCATTCATATCTTTTTGAAACACTAACTGAAGTATAATTTAGAAGTACAAACTCATGCAATGACATTATGAGGGGCAGCTAAAAAAATGGATTAATTATGGGTGGAGAAAGATACATATGGGAATAGTAATGCTCCAGTATGAAGGGGGTGCTTTCAGCTAGAATCATTAAATAATTATAACCTGTTATACGTGACATATATGTAGATGTATTAAATATTGCACAATTTAAAAAGCACTAAAGAGACTACTGACTGCATCTTCCTCTTCTCTTTCCTTCCCTTCTTCTCTTCTTCCTTCCCATCCTCCTACTCATCTCCCTCCTTTTCTTCTTCTTATTCACCTTAGATTTTCCCTTCTCCTTTCCCAGGACTTACCTCCATTTTTCAGACTCCAACTCATTCTCCAGTTTTCTTGCCAGAAGGGACACCAGGCACTATGGGACTGAATATGGTGTGTCCTCTCCAAAGCTTATGCTGGAATGTTACCCTCTTCGGGGAATATTAACAAGTGAGAACTTTAAAAAGTAACTGGGGCTTGGTCCTCACAAAGGAATCCATGCCTTTATGCTATTCCCAGGTTCAAGGACAAATGCAGTGGTGGCAAACCTATGACATTCATGCTATTTGTTCTTTTCAAGACAAAAAAAATATTAACGTGCAAGTTGTTTTTTTCTAAATCAAACCTCTGTATTCAGGTTTAATTGCAGTACTAGCACCTTGTGATAAAAATAAGTGGATTTGGGGTTGTAGTCTGGGCACTCATCTCTTAAAAATTTGCCACCCTTGGACTAATAGTTAACTCAGGAATGAGTCGACTGTAATAGCCATTGGGGCTATTCCTCTCCCATACTGCTGTCCCTTGCAATAGGATGCTCTGTGACATCTCAGAACCTTGCAGCAAGAAAGCCATCATGATATGTGGCCCTTCAACCTTAGGCCAAAACCATGAGCCAAAATAAACCTCCTTGTTTATGTGGTCAGTGGCATTGTGTAATTAAATTAGCAGCAAAAAAACGGACCTATGACACCAAGGGTCAAGGAAGGAGATTCAGTGCTGACCTTTAACTGAACTTAGCAGCTAGGATGGGACACATTTGATTGGTCCACCTACTTCACCAATGTAGTTTGATAAGCTTGTCTTTTTTTCGCCTGACTGCAGCATTCTTTTTGTGTCTTCTCAGTAGACAGCTTTCAACCTCAAGTCATTAATTCCACCTCAGAGCTAAAATGCATTTCAGCTGTATTTGCCCAGCATGCTGCCCTGGGCAGCATTCCCAGCACAGGCAGAGGGGTCAGGGAGGAGATTTTGGACACAACAGCACAAAAATTAAGACAAGGAATGCATGCTAAAATTACCAAGGACACACAGGGAATGAGGGTTCCTAACGAGATTTTCTTTTTCTCTTTTCTGTAGCATTATGTCTTCCATTATGAAAGGTACCCACTTAGCAGTCTCAAAAAAGATTGTTCCTCACAGTGCAATGTGACAACTATGAATTATATATTTCGTGGTCCATGTGCTCCCATTTTCCCCCCAATTTCATCTGCCAGAAAGGTGCAACAAAGCAGCAAAAATTTTCTCTGGCATTTTAATGTGCTTACTTAGCAGGCCCTGGAAACTCTTGGCATAGATAGATAGATATGAGTTCAAGTCCAATGACAAAGCTCAAGTTGGTCTCAGCCAGGAAAATTTGCCACTGGAGCAGGTTGGGATGACACCACACACCCGGGAAAGCTTTTCTGAAGGGGCTCCCGGCGATTTGGCCAAAAGCAGCTGCTGCTTGTGCAGATGGATGTGAACTTGGAAGCCTGGAAGTCACACGGCAAAAGGGAAGGAGAAGCAGCAGAGAGGGAACAGGGAAGAGAATGATTGGTTGTTTGGCACCAGGCCCAGGAGGACTAATCATCGCCATTCTCCTTTAGGCTCTGCCTCCTGAGTTAGTCGGCTGAAGACGACAAAGCCAAGTGGCGCCATATGCAAGAAGCTGAAGACAAACCAAGGGAACACAGATTGAGGTCATCACTTCATACCACATATAAAGGGGTGATCAAACATGGCAGGTGCTTAAGAAAATGTATTATAGTAAAAGACACGCTGCCGTGAAGCCACCTCAAAACCCTCCGCTGGCTTTGAATACACTTACCTCATTGCTCTTGCCACTTGCTAAGGCAGTTCTGGAAGTCCCCTTTACATGACGTGATCAAAAAAACAGTGAATGTGGCTGCCCAGTGCCAGCCGAGGGAAAAGTAAAATCAAGACAGTGCATTCTCATGCATGTTGTTCACCGGCTCTGACACCATGTGACTTCTGACTCCTCTCCAAGAGTAAAGTGACCATGAGGAGGAAACAGGTTGAACCAATGCAGCACATTCAGGCAGGCAGGACAGCATAACCAAAGACACCCAGGAAAGATTTCCAGAGCTGCTTCAGAAAGTGGCAAGAACATGGGATAAGTGTGGTAAAGCAGGGGGAGAACTCTGATGACACTGATGGCAATGTTTTCTAGCTGTAACACATTTTTAAAAACTTAAACACTCATTGTATTTTTTATTGTTCTCCATGCCAATTATTTTTATTTATTTCCAGATTCGCTCTTATCCTTTTTCCCTCTGCTGCCCACTCCAGGAGAGGCTCCTATCTGGACAGTTCAGAGGTCCCCCAGCCCTCTTATTTGGGGTTGAAGTCATTCAGTAGGAAGCACCTTCAAGAGCCTGATGGGTGGAAAGAGAGAGAAGTCGGGGTACTCATTCCCCATCTCCTCCCTTCTGAATTGTGGTTTTGCAGAAGCTGCTGTCTTCTTACCCTTGGTCAGTGTCATGTGTCCTTCTAGGACTTGCATCTCCCTTTTCTTGCCCCAGCAGGCCACGGAGGGGCCATTCCTGCCTCCTCTGTAGCCCTAAGGTGATTCGCTATCCCCACCATTCCTTGCTGCTTTCTCTTAGCTCTGCCCAAATCTTCGTAAATAAGTTGTAACGCTCTCATCCATCATCCCTTCTGAGTGTGCCCTCTGCCTCCTGTAAGGATCGTCACAACAGAGCATTATATCTGTCACCCGTGGAAGACTTCTTCCAGGGTACCATGTCTATGGACTCTCCATAAGGAAAGGGGTGTGGCCGAGCCACGTGACACAGGTCTGTGACTGCAGCACCCTGGGGGTGGCAGGGGTGCGCTCAGCCTGGACAACTCAACAACTTACCAAAGCCCTGTCTCAAAATAAAAGTAAAAAAACCGACTGGAATGTAGCTCAGTGCAAAGCCATTCCCCAGTACAAGAGAAAGAAAGAGAGGCTGAAAGGATAAGGGTGTGCCCAGTGCCTAACACAAAGAAAGTTCTAAGGAACCGTTGAGTTTATGGATGAACAGAAATTAGATCTGCAGATGCCACCTGAAGCCTTTATTATAAAGTAAATGCGGCTTTAGGGAAAACAATTAATATCCATGAGAAAATTCTCTAAAAGACTTAAGACTATTACAGTATGTGTGTATTCATAGAGAAGAAGAGAATCTACACTAAGAAGGGAATGCCACAGGAAAAATCAAGCCTGAAAAAGACCACTTGATGTCACAGTAAAAGGGCACTGGTGGCCTTTGAGACAGCCCTGTCCATGAAGTGTTTCCGGGTAATAAAAGAAAGGAGGCAGGAAGTAAGGGTGGTTGAGTGGCACAAATAAAGACCTGCTGTTAACAAGTATTTTTTATTCCAGCAATAACCAACTTAAACATGTAACATGAGAGAAATTTTAAAAATTTCCCGCTAGCTCAGCAGCATGAGGCACACTTTTGCAGAACAGCTCATGCAGATGACAGAGCAACTCATCTGTCCCACACGTAGCCCAGAATCCTCTGAGGTCACTTGCTTGGGAGCTCTCAGCAGCAAAAAGCACTGCCACAGTGTGTCACAGACTCAGCTCAAGCTACAATGGCTCCATCACGATGGCAAAAAATAGGGTGCCAGTAAGGACGCACTTTTCTCCAGGGTTACAGACTAGACTCAGGAGTTTAAAGATAACCAGCACTGATCTTTCAGAAGCCAGAGTGGTTCTCACACAGACACACACTGCAGGGGAAAGCGAGACTGCAGCTAAATGCATCTGGGGCCTCGTCGGCTCTCAGAGCTCCACATCAGATCTAAAGCCACAGCCTAGCACAGAGCAAAGGACACAAGCTCAAGTTCACATGCATAGCAGGCAGGTACACACACACACACACACACACACAGCATGCACGTGCAGCGTGAGCCAGGCATATCACACAGCCTGGCTCCCGCTAGGCTGCAGGGACTAGGGGCTGTGTGCAGAGAGGCCCAGCTCCTCCCACAGGTCAGTGTCCTCGGGAGATCCCACTCACTGAGAAAAGCACTCCAGAGCTGATAAAACTTAGACAGATAATCAAAACGTTGCAAGCTTAACAGTGAGCAAAAACTCCTAGCTTATTCGCCAACACCTTGTATGCACCCTCGGCAAAGTGAAGAACCTTCTTCCAGAAGCCAGCACGACAACGGAAGTAAATAGGAAAGATGCTCAAGAAATGGGGCTAAGAAAATGCATCAAAAAGTCAAATAATTGAGATAATGGAACAGGAAATGACAAATCAGTGAAACTGGAACGTTAATATTTGCCAAAAGAGAGGATAAAACAATTTTGGATATAAATAGTAGTGATGATTAATTCCACCGACAAAAGCTTATTACACACAAAGCACTGTGACAAGCAATATTAGAGGCTAAATATGTCTTTAAAATTCATATATACATATATATGTATATTTTTTTAATTCACTACTCAAATGACTTTTTGGAGGGTGCTGGAGATGGAAGCCAGGGTCTCACACTTGCCATGCATGCACCCAATAGGCGATGGCCCCAGCCCTCAAGTGGCTCTTGAGTGTTAATTGTTCCTATCTCTTAAATCTCTCTATTTTTGCCACTGTCAGGTAAGTCGGGTCAACTTGAGTTACTGCTGCCAACTAGCCATGTCTAACATGCAAATCTGATCACCACTTGCTTAGCACACTTTCATGCCTTTCTGCTGATCCCAAAGTTTTGCATAATGTACAAAGTTGCTCAACTCTCAGTCCAGTTTCATCCTTGCTTCTCCTCTGCTTTGTGCCCCACCCCATCCTCATCCAGTTCTGATCCTTCTTAGATGTCACTGCTCCAGAGCCACTGTTGGTCATCTTGGCTACTCAACACGGCCATGCAAACACCTTCTACATAATGCCTGAGCCAGAAAGTCAGATGCTGCTACTCAGTGGGAGTCCCATCCCCGAGACAGCTGGTGTTCTCCGCGTGCCCTTGACCTTTCACACCTGCAGACAGGAGTAAGCTTTTATATCTCTCAGGTGCCCTGATATGTAGCAAGCACCTAGTAAATGTACACATGAACAAATAGCTGAACGAGCAATGGGAGCGAATGAGTACATTATAAACTGGGCTGGCCAAATATATTAGCAAGTTCTTGTGTTGATACAAAAATCTCCTGGTGACAAGTCAAAGCTTGGCAAGCATTGCCCCAGGAACCCATGTAAAATCATTATTGATTCTCCAGTTCATATATTAATATGATCATCTTGACATTTGTTGACAACTGCATTATTATGATGATTTTGACATTTTCTATCCTTGTATCCTCAGAGCTTTGCACGCACAATGTCCAAAGGTTAAGTCAGCTTTAATAGCTTGAATAAAGAGTTTAACTGCATCAGCTGCTGCTTGGTAGAAGAGAAGAGGACAAAATATTCCCTAAGAATAAGGACAATAATCCACCTGAGCCCAACTTGGAATCTTGATTTAGAAGGAAGGAAAGATCAGCCAGCCCCACTTCCTCTGTGATGCAGGAGTTCCTGGCAGATAACCATGCAATTTGTATTGTATTTCCCCAAGAACAAAGAGTTCACCCCCTTTCATGGTAGCATGTTTATGACTTTTATCTTCAGAGGGTAACACTACAAATACATGTAGTTTGGCTTCTTCTATTACCTCTCTCTTCTGTATCTATCATGCAACACACTGAACTTTCATGCAATTTTCAAATATTCCATTGCATGACCTTCTCTTTCTATCATCTATTTTTTTTTCAGGCTAAATATTTTCACTCCTTCATCTTAATAAGATCCCATTTTCATCTTTCCATGTGTCTCACAACTTGGGATGCTCTAACAAAACACTAATTACTGGGTATATTCAAACATGGACATTTGTTTCTCATAGTTACGTAGGTTAGGGTTCCAATAGCAAGATGCCAGCAAATTTGGTGAGGTCTTTGGTTTGTTTTGGTTCTGGTTTTGGTTTTTGAAGGCAGAGGCTCACTCCACTATCCAGGATAGCCTTGAACTGGCTGTGTAGCCCAGGGTTCCCATGAACTCAAAGTCTTTCTACTTTAGCCTCCTGAGTGCTAGGATCACAGACAAGGTTTGGTGTTTTGATGAGGGTTCTCCTGCCTTACATACAGCTACCTTCTTGCTGTATCATCATATGACAGAATCTTGCATTTTTGTTTTGCTCTGGCTTGGTTTCATTGATACCATGTGCCCATGGTCTCATGCATGCTCAGTATATACTGTACCACTGTATCACTCAGCTACACCCCCAAGCCAACTTTCTCCTCCTTATAAGGGTACTAATCCCATTGTGGGGTGTGTTCTACCTTCAGGAATTCATCTAATCCTAATCTCCTTCAAAGTCACCACCTTCAAAGACCATCGCACTGGGAGGTGCAGCAAATTTTGGGAAGATAAAACTCAGCTCACAACACATGCTCATACACCGCTGGAAGACAAAGCGATGACTAATGGTCTCTGGATCTGCTCAGCCCCTAGAGCCCAGAACACTAGAGCTACATTTTTGTCCATTAGCTGAACTGTTCATGCAGCATTTGCAGTTCTGAGAGAGATGAATCATTGTTATGTGCTTGAAGTGCCTTTGGAACAAACTGTCCATAAATTTTCAAACTGCAGATAAATTCAAAATGACATGTCTTACATGTATTATGAACTTTATACTTCCTGGAATCTTTCTACAACGATTATTTAATTTGATCCTCAGAAAAGCCCTCCCTATGATCACTTGGTAAGAAAATTAAGACCAGCTGATGAGGAAGACCAGCCCTAAGATCCCCAAAGGTAGCAGTAGAGGATCTGGTACCCAGATCTCTGCAATTCAAGCAGTCAAGTGTGATTTAACAAAACGCTCTCTCAGATTTTAAGTCACTGTGATAAAGACGATCAAAAAGGCCTGAATCTTACTCTCAGTGCCAAACAAATACAGACACACACATCTGGGTTGGGAAGTGAACACAGCTTGGTCTGGCTGAAGACACACCTTAGTGTGCAAGAGAAAAGAATATTTCTAACCACATAAAGGAAAGAATTTCGTGACCGTCGGATGGATGAAAGGCACTGTTTGCACAGGTTAATTGTACCACTTAGCCTCACATCACTTAGAAAGCCACACAAGGGAGACAAAGTTGACATAGGGATGGGCAGGAAATACGCTAAACTGAAGAAAGCACCCTCTGAGAAATCCGCAGGCATCAAACATGCGTGTGACATCGCAGGCAGGCCATATGCTACATCTGCTCAACACCTGCCAGGCCCACAGCCCATGGAGAAAACTCCGTCTCCTCCCCTGCCATGCCCATGCCCACCTGCCCGGGCTTAATTCCTACAAAGAGGGGCTAAAGTGAAGGGAGAGGATGGTGTGGGTTGGCGATGCTAACCCTCACCAGTTCTGCAGAAGGCATCCATCTCTGTTACCATAATCTAGAGATGCAGACTCTGGGTGACAGTGATTCTGGTCAGCATCCCTAATCCGAAAATCCAAAGCGGGGCTGGGGAGTTAGCTCAGCGGCATAAGCGCCTGCCTTGCAAGTGTGCAGTCATGAGTTCAATTCCTGATTAAAAAAGAAAATCCAAAGTGCTCTGAAATTTGAAATTTTTAAGTGCCAACAGGATGTTCAAAAACCTTTTTAGATTTTGGAACCTTTCAGATTTTGAATTTTCAGATTAGAAGTATTCAACAGACAAAGTCTATGTAAATATTCAAAAAAAAAAAAAAAAGAAAGAAAAGAATCCAGAAAAACTCTGAAACCTGAAATACTTCTGTTCATAAAAATTTCAAACCAGTTTTTTGCAACTTGCGAAGTACAAAATCAAATAAGAGAGTAAAGCAAAAGAAAAATGAATGATCATGGTGAAACACTGCTACTTTCCTTATCCCCAAAGTCAACAATATCATACACGCAATATCATACACGCATGCGCACACACACACACACTCACCACTACCATACCATGGGCACTACCATGTCTAATTTATAGACCCTAGAAATAACAAAGTGCCTATTCTAAAAGAACCACTCAGAAGCACCACAAAATTTTAAAACATACATCCAGTTTCTCATAAAAAGACCCTGCTGACAGGATCCACTTACAATAAATTTCCTCCCCTAAGCAGGTATCTGCAGAGACACCTTAGATTTTAGTTTAGCAAATGCATTTTTGGAGGAGAAATCACACCCACACCATCAGTGCTGGACAAGGCCACTTCCTGGGTAGACTACACTTCTTCGCCCTTGGCTTTGAATCTGGCTGTGAGATTTGCCTTGCCAGTAGCAGCAAAAGCTTGAGAGGTTCTTGCATTGTTGGTCTTGGCCTCTTCATCTTGGTGTCATTGTCATGACATGCTTTGGGAGGCCTGCTGGTCCAGAGAGACGACAGACAATGGAGAAGCCAGATTCCATCTGCAGGTTAGAATTAACTCCAGCTGAATGCAGCCCACAAGAGCCAAACCCCCGCTTATCCAAAGAAAGACTGCAAGAATAACTCACCTTGATGTTTTAGGCCTAAGCAACAACGAATGTTATATTTTCATGCTATTTATGGATAAGTGGAGAAGAAAAGATTTTGGGGTGTGAGGGTGTGACACAGAATCAGGAGCGTGGCTGTAACATAGTAAACTGAGGATACCTTTGTCATCCCAGTATTTTGGGAGGCTGAGGCAGGAGGACTGCAAGTTCAAGCCCAGCCTGGGAAACATAGCTACTTAGTGAGAATCTGGATTAAAATAAAATAAAAGTTAATTTTTAAAAAAGATAAACAAATAAGGGTCGGGGATTAGCTCAATGGCCCAAGCACCTACCTTGCAAGCATGAGGTTGTGAGTCCAATCTCTGGTACCCAACAAAACAAAAGATAAACAAACAAACAAATAAATAAAAAAGACCTGGGGCTATCCAACCACCAAATGCAAAGGTCCTACCACAAAAAATAAATTGGAAACAGTAATTAGACACCCAAATGAAGCTATCAGCACATATCACATCGAGTCTGGGAAAGAACAGAGGTTGGAGATCTAACTCTGGGATTCATTAGTGTCTACATGGAGCTTAAAAGTTACTTTCCTTGAGAAGAATACACAGATGGCAGAGATACACAAAGGAAAAGGAAGGCTAAATACTGAGTCCTGGACATTCCAACACAGGGCCAGAAAGAGAAGAAAGGCTGAAAAAGGAAAGCCGAGAGGAAGACGGAAGGGAATCCTGTGCATTGTGCGACAGAGCTGATCCTGTGAGGCACCGGTGATGTTCAGGGCCTGGAGGAGTTTTAGGAGTACAAGAGGGTAAAGAAGAGAAGGCAGCAGGTGGGAACAGCTTTTCCAAGGAGTCTGCCCAGGAAGGCAGAGGAAGTGAGAGGCTCGTAGTCTAAAAAGCTCGATAATGGAATAGCAATTACCCCAAAAGAAAAGGAAGGGGAAGCTCAGCAATCTCAGGATGTGGTTTGAGCATCAGCCGGAAACCAAGGAGCCCCGAAACCCAGCTTCTAGGGGCTGAGCTGCCCTGCTGCCCCTGGCCAGTTAATAGTCTTAGGCAATTCCTTTCCAAGAGCTTGTAAACATCTTGTGGACCAAAGATGAACTAAGATCCTTCTAGCACTCAGGTTCCATGCTCCTCTCCCTGTGAATTCCAATATGAAAATGTGACAGAATGAGGACACAGTGAGAATCACATCCATCAATATGGGAAGAGTGTGAAGCCATGAGAATGTGTCTGTGAAGTCAACAGTTCCCCAAGGCCTTTGTTACAGAGATTTTGTGTTTTCAGCAACTCACACAGATGAGAAATTGTGAGGTTGCAACACTGGATAAAAACCTCAGAGAACTGTGGCATCACAGAAAACCAGAAGAAAGAATGAAGCAAAGACCTTTCTGTAGGTTTCCAGATGCAGCAGCATAAACATGAATTTAAGATTTTTGCATAAGATTTATAAGTAACAAAATCCAGCTTCTTACTGATACATTCAGCAGATCCAAAAGAACCTCCTGAATAAATAGAAAGTGACCAAATGTAAAAAACCTGAGACCCTCAGGATCATTAACAGCTGGCCCAGTCCTTGAGCTAACACAGGACACATCTTACCCTTCAGAGCCAGGCTCAAAATAAACCCACTGTGGAGATATGATCTCTTGGGATGCCCCAAAGCAGCCCACACCATTGGCTCCTCTTAACTGTTCTCTAAATAACATCAACGTCTACTTCCTCATTACATCTTCTACACCCTGGCCCAAATGATGCCTGTACCACACAGGACAATCAAGTTTCCTCAGAGCTATGTTCTTCTAGTCCCCAGAGCCCAAGCCATCATCTGAACAGATCTCTCAGTCTTCACTCTTTTCCAGTTCACCTGCCCCGCTCCTTCCTCATTGTCCCTTGCTTGAGTCCCCACAGGACAGCACCCAGCAGCACCTTAGAGGTAAAGGGTCTGTGGCGGGCACGTGGCCTCCAGATGGGGTAGCTGACCCACTCAGGCTGCAGCTTTCTGCAGGTGAACGTGAGGAACCCTTTGGGTGTGGCGCTCGAAGGACAGGTACATGGATACAACAGGACAGAAGACATCACACACTTCTGCATGCCAGTCCTCTTCCATGTCTGAGAAAGCGACCTTGGAGACAGAGTTCGGGGAATCATAGCCTGAATTTATTGTTCTTGGCTAGAGATGATCGGGAGGCCCTTGGGGGATCAATGACCTACAGAACACGGGCTTCCTAAGAGGTCTGTGGTGAAATGCCAGCTTCTGTCGCCAGCAGTTGCACTGAATGTGCAAAGAACGGATGTCGCTCTTGCTCTTCTTTCTGGCATCAAGGTCACTGTCCCCGGCATGCACAGGTCAAGTTCATTTCCTTCAGAAAGCACAAGGCAAGCAGGCCTGCGCAGGTATGCATCACAGGCGATGCATCAGCCTCTCCTCCTCCCAGAGGGGTCAGCAGGGACACCCGGGGTTACACGGTACTCAGCTAAGAGGCTGCAGGAGCCCTTGAACTGGGGATGCAATTTATTTATATTCCCTCCTTCATGTTAGTTATTATAATTACAAATATCAAGTGATGACCATTGTTAATTACAAACTAATAAAGCAAAAGTCAGGAATTGTGGCAATAATGCATAACTGAGAATTAACAAAATAAAACAGTGGCTCAATGCTCTGTGGTTAGAGACCTGAGCAGCTATGGGTGGAGACAGAGGATACCATCCGCTGGCAGACTGCTCAGGCATTCCCACCTCATGCTGCCCCATGACCAGTCGGATCCTCCTGATCTTCGGATCTGCAGAGGCTCTCTGGTGGCCTGTGAGGCTCTTGGCTTCCCCATGTTCCTGCTCTGTGTCAGGGGCGGTCGCAGTGGGAAGGCTGGTTACTATGAGGCCCCTGGCATCTGCACTGGACGTAGCTTCTCTGCCCCGTGCTTGTTTGCTGCATGGCTTGAGGCACAGCTGGTCTCCCCTGTGGTTTTCTTTCCTGGAAGTGCAGCCTCCTATCCAGACTGCACTTACATCCTGCCCATTAACCCCCAGGGCAGGATCTCAGGGCTCCAGTCTCAGGGGAGACTCTGGGTAGAGTCAAGATAATAACCTCTGTGTTTCACGTGTGTGGGGAGCATGCGTGCACTTTAAACCCTCGGAGCTGAATTTTTTTATCATATAAAGCAGGAATAATGACCATAAGCTCAAATAACAGAATGCACTGATGAGAGGATAGCACAGCACATGGTGAACAGCAGCTAAAACTCTACGGGCATCTATGCATTGCTGGTGGGAATGTGAAACAGTACAGGCATTTTAGAAAAAAATTTGGCAGTTCCTCAAAAAGTTCCACACGGAATTACCATTTGACCCAGCCAGTTCACTCCTAGGTACAAACCCAAGAGAAACAAAAACACATCTAAACAAAACAAAAAAGTGTACACAAATGGTTCATAGCAGCGTTACTCATGAATAGTCCAAAAGTGGACTCAACTCACATGTCTATCAACTGTTAAAAAAGAAAATGTGCTACATCTATACAATGGAATACGATGTGACCATAACAAGAAATGAAGTATTCAAATGCACTACAACACGGATAAACCTTGACATCATTACACTAAGCAAAGAGAGTCAGACCGAAAAGCAATACAGTGTATACTTTCATATATGAGAAATGTCCAGGACAGGCAAATCCATACAGATGGAAATAGAGTGGTAGTTGCAAGGGGTGGACAAAGAGTGACCGCTAATGAGTACGAGGTTTCTTTTTAGAATGATGAAACTATTCTACAATTACATTATGGTGTACTGCATATGTTAAAGGGTTAATTTTATGGCATGTAAATTATATCTCAATAAAAATAAGGGAAAAAATAAAAATGGAATACGGAGAAAAGAAATCGCTATGGCTCTTTGTCTTTCTTCCCCAACTTTCTCTCTTCTACTTTAAATTGCTTGGTTACCAAGCTCAAAGCAGCATCTGGGTTCTAAGGCAATTGCCTGAAATGAGCACACAAAGGGTTTCTGAATTTCCCTCGGTTGGGCCATATCTCTCTGGTGCTAATTCTCTGTCTATCCATTGTCCAGCCCTTTGTCTCTCTGTAGACCAGTCCATCTAACCATCTATCCCATCCTTCCTTTTGGCTGCATAGTGCTCTAACTGCCATATTTATCCTGCCTAATTCAAATAAATGAGAAAAGAGTTTTGTATCATAGTTACACATACACACACACACAGAGCAATATTTTGTTCTTCAAGGACAATTAACTATTATAACTTTTACATTCCACTGTCTGCAAAGCAATACATTAAAGGCAATTAAATGCTGTGTTTGATTTCAAAAAGGTAGAAAACGTCACCTTGTCATTGAGGATGAAAGGCCACACCTGCCTGCCTCCCTGTGACTGTGACAGCCAGCTGTGAGACAAAATTAAATACTTTTTCTCCAAATCCATTAGGGGGAAGATTCCCCCCCACCAAGCAGACAACGTAGTGAGCTCCTCATAAATTTTCCCCACATCTCACAGGACAAAAATGTCCCCTTTAATCCCTTCCCAAGGCTAACAACTGCAGCAACACAACGTCTCACATTCAATTTCCTTTTAAAACCAGGTTTTGGAGGGGGTGAAGGCTCTGGAAGGCCTCCAAGGAGCAGAAACTGCCTAGAACCCAACAGGTAATCATTGTTATGCAAATTGCCTTCAGTGCCAGAAACTCAGAGTCAATACACATTTTCTCCCAGACCTCAGGCTCTCTCTCTCCTAATTAGCTTTTACAGACCAACAACTCCCACTCGCAGTTTTTTAAGGTCAAAAGTCCCCTTTACAGGATGGCTACCTGATACACTGAAGTGATTTTTTCCCCTCGATGCTGCTTTCATTCTTCATAATTATTCCCTCCTAAAGAGACAGGAGCACAATTTGTTTGTTAATGTGTCTTCGAGGCATTGGACAGTTGGCCACATGGCAGGAGAACCTCTGCTTTTCTGTTACTATTCCTTTTCTATTTGCTCTTTCAAATTTCAATTTACTGAAAAAGAAAAATGTTTTTCCAAGCACTCAGATTAATCCTTTGAGGAAAAATCTATGATAAAGATACAACCCTAACCTTCTGGAATTTAGTCTAGATGGGGAGCTGAGATACACCCACATTGCTTAGATGACTATATATATATATATATATATATATATATATATATATGCCCTTGAGAATAATTTTTGTGATGATTTGGGAAAATTGGGAGATTAAATGACTTTAGAATAAAATATTCACGGTGTAATGGCCAAGGACTGTGAGAAAGGAGAAACCCAGCTGAACACATGGGAAAGGACTTCTGTGCCGCGTGAACTCTGAAGTGGGGTCTTAGAAATCTCTTTGGGGGCCCCGATGCCAAGCCCACCAGCCATAGCACTGTGCCTGGAACTAGTAACCCCAAAGGACCAAGGTACTTGAGACAAGGCTACACCCAACCAAGAGACTAATTTACATCTTCAGTGAGCACAGGGATTCAGCCACGCAAAACAGTCACACGGCGGCTCAGTCCTTCCCACTTTCCCTTCCCTTCCCATGCCTCCTCTCGTCTCCCACCCTTAGAGTCCCTTCCCATCTGCAAAAGGTCTACCTCCCTGCTTCCTGGAGTCAACCTTTTATTTTGCTCTTGAAACCCTTTATACTTGGATATGAACACACACCAACTGCCCACAATGAATGAATGAGTCGCTACAATGACAGATGTGTACCAGTAATAAGTGCATAAAAATGAAAAATAATTGGGAAAATGCTTAACCTACTGCCCCTGTAGCTTAAAGGGGAAGATGGACATTGTACAACCAATTATAATCAGTCTGATGTAAGTTCCACAGCTGTGAATTCAGCCAACCAAATGCCTTTGGGGTGAAAAATGTGTCTATCATATCTTCTCTTCCTGTCACTTCCTAAGCAATACAACTATATATATACACAGGCTTTACATTGTACTAGGTTTCATAAGTAATCTGGGCATAGTCAAAATACATGGGAGGCCATGTGTAGGTTCTGTGAAAATATGCTATTTTCTACAAGGAACTTGAGCACTGGGACTTAGGGATCCTGGGGTCACAGTGTGGGAACCCATTTCCCACAGACACCAAGGGACAAAGGCACACAAGTAGTTCATTCTGAGTAGGTATGTTCACTGAGGCGCACAGCTGACAGGAGAGCAGGTAAGAGGGTAACCTGCCCTCCCCAGAGCAAAGGAGGGGTTCACAGAAGCCTTCTCAGGAAAAATGAAGCTTACACTGAGATTTTACCAAGGAAGCAGTGACGGGACATGGTAAGCAGCTGGCTGAGGGAGGCGGGGAGAGGGAGCCCCACCCGATCCCTCTTGATGACCCAGTGTGTTATGGGCTGAATTATATCCCCTCAAAATTCCTGTTCAAGTCCTATCCCCCCACTACCTCAGAATGCAAGCATACTTGGAGATCAAGTCTTTAGAGAGGCGATTAAATGCAAGTGAGGCCTGTGTGGGGGCTTCGTGCAATATGGCTGGCATCTGTACAAGAAGAGGAGGACATGCTGGGAGTGGTGGTGCCTACCTGTAATCTCAGCATTCTGGGAGGCTAAGGAGGGAGGACTGAGAGTTCGAGTACAGCCTGAGGTCCTAGTTCACTGCAAAGGCCCTGGATCAATCTCCAGGATCCAAAGAAGAGGAGGAGGATCTTGGTTTTCTGCCTCTAGAACTGAGAGAAGATTTCTACTGAGTCAGTCTGTGGCATCTTGTCACAGCAGCCAAAAGAAACTAATGCACAACCACAGACAAGGCCACTGAACTGTCCCGGGTTTTGTAGTAGTGACATCAAGGCAGGGGTAATGGTTCAAGAGGTAAAATGGAAGGGACTGGGGAAAGAGAGAGACAGGGAGACAATGTGGAAGGCAAGCCCTATGCCGAAGCTCTCTTCCAGCTCAGGGACCATCAAAGTGATTCTTAGTTTCTGGCAAACAAGTGCATTGTGGGCCACTCACAGCCATAAACACTGGACACCGCTGTCCCTGCCCTACCTTGGCTCATGAATCACAATGAGTGCAGGAAGGCGGCCCAGCTGAGACTTCAGGACAATGTACCCTGGATTTAGCCCTCAAACACCTTGCGCCTCTGTATCCTCTTTCTAAAATGCAGTTGTTACCCGAGACTTCACA
Source organism: Hydrochoerus hydrochaeris (assembly GCA_004027455.1). Lineage (NCBI taxonomy): Eukaryota > Metazoa > Chordata > Mammalia > Rodentia > Hydrochaeridae > Hydrochoerus > Hydrochoerus hydrochaeris. The sequence goes on from PVLA01000990.1 coordinate 415,580, forward strand.
TTTCCAGGCTCTGTTCCTGGAGAAAAGAGAAGTAGGAACTGAGTTCCTTCATCTTTCTCAATTTTTTTATGTTATTTATATTCCAGATGAAAAAAGAAAAAAAAAAAAAAACCTTCCTGCTTCAATCTCAGTGGGGATTGAACCTAGGGCTTTTGCACTAAGCTACATCCCCGCTCATTTTTATTTTCCATTCTGAGATTCATTAAGGGTCTCCTTAAGCTGCCAAGGCTGGGCTGGAACTTGCAGTCCTCCTGCCTCAGCACCCCAGAAAGCTGGGATTACAGGCATGTGCCACTGCCCTGGGTTCTTCCTAACTTTTTCTTTCCAAAAATAGTCATCTCTTACCAGTCTACCTTCAACATTTGTCTTAAATTTTATTCCTTTCATTTTGCACATATTTAAATTTTAATGTCATGTTTTCATGTTTCATCTCCTCCATCAAAATGCTCAGCTGTTTTGTTGCTTTATTTTTTATAAATGCTTCACTTCCTCATTCATATGATCTTCCTTTTTAAAAAAATTTTTCTGTTTCCAGGAAGTTTTTAACCTTCTGACCTTTTAACTTTGTAGTACCTTCTCACAGTCTTCCTTTGCTATGAATTACTTGAGGATTTGTTTCCTTATTGGGCAGCAAAACTTGTGGCTGTGGGACTCTGGGGAGCCCCTATGCCCACTGTGGGCACTGGAAACCTCCTTCCTCCTAAACGCCCAGCAAGGCTTCCTCCCTCCCAGCCCTCCTAGTGCAGCTCCCCAGGGTGGCACAAACCCCAGCAGGACTCATCCAGAATGGCTGAATCAAAGGAGTCCATGCACCAAGCCTAGGGTTCACCACTCTTCCCCTGCTCCCCTGCACACCTTGGGGACCATCCTTACTAAGTCCACCTTTGGGAGAGGGTGTGGATCCTTGTCCCCAGCATTTCTGGGGGACAAAACAGAGTCACCTGGTCAAAAGCAAGTCCTGGCCCCCGAGAGTGCCAGGGGGCTTTGCCTTCATGCGCTCCCCTGCTCCAGAGGAAAGAAAAATAATATCCACGAGCTTTACCGAAATGAAATACGGGGCAGCTGTTCCCCTCAAGACCTGAAAGTTATTTGGGGAATAAATCTAACCAACTGTGTGCACGGCACCTGGTCTGACGGACTCCCGCCAAAGAGGATTTCCCGTGCTCATGCTGAGAGGCCCACCGTGGCAGCTGCTCTGAGCCATCTTCCGAAGGGTCCTTCCTTCCCTTTTCTTGCTTCTCCTTGACCAACACAACACTGACTGTGTGTCATGTTATCCAGCCCCAGGATGCATTTGGCCGGCCTTCTGCCTGTCACTTTTGCAGCCCTCTTGCTCCTAAGGACACCCATGGGCCTCTGTCATGGCCAAGGCACGGGAGCGCCCTCTCCTGCAGGACTCCAGAAAGCTTGTCTGCCCTGACAAAGAGGACAGGCCTTTTCTGCGCACTCTGCCTGGGACCCTGCTGTTGGGACATAATGTTTCCATCAAGCATGCATCAAAGCATCCATATAGCCACCTGGAAAAGGCTCTGGCTCTGACCTGTGAGCTAGTGGACGAGCTGGGGCCTCCGACCTCTGGAGTCCTTGTTTAGTAAACTGTAAATACCTCCATGTTTTCAGACATGGTTAGGAGTTTCACTACTTATAAACAAATGCAAGCAGGCACCCAGGATTCGAGGTTGTATTTACTAAGACAATGCTGGTGAAGACGGCGTGGTATGAGCCCTGGTGTTCCTTAGGACAATGTATGACAATCTTCGTGGGGTTTCAGCACCAGGCAGAGCCGCGCTGCTTCTGATTTGCTTTATCCTGGACACACAGCGAACAAGGCAGATGGTACCTCTTTCTTAGTGGTGGTGACTGCCAGGACACACAGGTCCAAATTTAGGTCCCATTTCTGGCAAATGTATTAATTACAGCCTAGGCAATGTATAGCCTCCTGGTTTGGAGCCCCGGCTTCCTGTTCAATCTGTCTTTTCCATCATCAACTCCTTAACATAACTACTGTCATCATTCTAACACCCTGGATTTCTAAGTGCACCTCTGGGGGTCCCAGGGAAGACCAATGTGTGCATTGGAGGACTCAGAAGCCCCACCCTGGATGTGGACAGGCACTGTCCAACTGCCTGCAGGCCCGGCTGACCAGGCAAAGAAGGAACGCGTAAGCTCCTGCATGTGCCCTCTCTCTGGAACCCGCTGGCTCTTCCTTCCGGAACCAAGTGCACCCTTGTTTGACGCTATACTTGAGCCTCAGACCACAGGTTCCTCAGCCTCTGGACTGGAGACACGCAGCGGGGAACTTCCAGGGACTTTGGGCCTTGGACTTTGGACCAGGGCCTGCACCAGTGGCCTCTCTGGTTCTGAGGCTTCCAGGTTCCTGTATTGGTTTCCCAGTCTCTCTACTAAATCTCAGTCTCTCTCTCTGTCTCTGCCTCTCTCTCTCTGTCTCTCTCAGTCTGTCTCTGTCTCTCTGTCTCTCTCCGTCTCTCTCTCCCTGTATCTGGCAAATGTACTGAACTTTATACATTTTTTTTAACCTGTTAGTTCTGCCTCTGGAGACCCCTAATAGAATAAGGATACTTCTCTGGCATGTAATGTGGATGTGTTTCCAAATTAATTAAAATTAATAAGTAAATATAAATAAATGGGCACTTCGGGGAAATGCAACCAACAAGGTGTCTGCAAAGGTTTCTCCACTTGGCAGAGAATCTAGATGGCTTCCCAGAGGAGCTGACATCTGGAAGCTCATCTGCAGGACCAGGCTGGGTACCAGGAACAGTGAGGTAAATGTTCCCCGGAGGAGGGAGAGTCTGTGCCTCCCATCACAGGCAAATGTAGTGGAGTGAAGAGGTTGTGACACGTGGCACACTCTCAAAGGCAGGAATCTGACCGCCAAGGAGGTGGAGGTAAGTCTCCAGGTCACAGTGAACCATGAGGTGCTCTGAGAAGGACAGGGCAAAGAAATGACCAGTTCTCTGTGTGAAAGCAACAACAGGACCAGGCCAAAAGTCAGAAAAACAACAATGCAGGGAAAACAACCAGGGAGAGATGAAGTCAGCTGTCAAATGTGACTCTGCTAAAAGAAGCATCAGGGAGAGAGCAGAAGAGAAAAGAGAGACCTTGATCCAAAAGCAGAGAGCAAAAGAACGGGCAGGTCTGTGTCTGCGCCCCGCCACTCCCAGCTCCATCCTTCGGTTTACTAATCTCCTGAATTATGATCTCCTCTTAGTAAGGTGCCTGAAACCCTGCAAGGTCCTGGGGAGAAAGAAGGGCTCTCAACCAGCTCAGGGAGGTAGACAAGTGTGGGGGACATTTATAAGAACAGATGTGAAAGTGGGGGATGGATCTGATATAGAATATTCAGCAAAACTCCCCCGTTCTCCCTCTCTCTCTCCCTCTTTTTCTCTCTCCCTCTCTTCTTTCCTCTCTCTCTCTCTCAAAAGAAAAGGCATAGAGATCTTGTGACATCAGATCCAGTGCCTCTTTTGAATGCAGTTCTATAAAAGGCAGTGCCAGGGAAGAGGAAGAGAAATTGAACTGTCTGGGAGGGGGGAGGCCGGGGTGACCCCCAGCAACAGATGAGATCACGCCCTGCATCAGTGCAGGCTCTGGAAGCCAGACTGTGCACACGTCCAGGTTGCAATCCCAGGCTTCTTTCTCCCTCTGAGAAGATTCTGAAAGGCTTGAAAAATGAGTCACCAGGACAGGAATAGCGTCCCTCCTAAATAGCCAGCCTCTGGTTTCTCTGCTCGTGTTTGCTGCCTGGTGCCTGCACCTCCCAAACCCTGCCTTGTCAACCAGCTCTCCTCTGGCCCGGGCCTGCAGCTTGCCCAGCTCGGATGAAAGGCAAACACACTTGGGCCCTCAACCCCTTTTAGGGGGCATTTCCCACCTACCACCCGCTGGGCTCCTTCTTTGCCGAAGTTCTCAAGGTGGCACTTACCACAGACCAGGACCTGCATTAAGAGCCTCAGCACTCTCTCAGAGCCACAGGAGTACAGGAATGAAACAGAAAACATGTTTCAAACATTAGCATCTCTCTACTGAAAATACTGTGCTAACCAAAACCCATCAACCGCCTGCTCTCTAGATTTAACTTCTCATCTCCTGGCTCTTTCTGGTTCTTCCCACCATGCATGTGTTACAGAGGAATAAATATTTGCACTTCTAACACGCCTTCCTAGATTGTATACACCCTGCTACTGGGATTGAACACAGGGCCAATCCACTGAGCTACGCCCCCGACCGTCTCTATTTTTCTTTCAGGTTTTTATTGTTATTAGTCCACGTCTGCAGTACATAATGAGCACATTGATCACGGGGAGGTGGTACGTGGCTAGAATACATCTTAAGTCTCTTGCTGTCCCCCGCCTCTCCCCGTCCCTCCAGCTCTTGGTTCCCTTCCCATCTGCAAAAGATCTATCTCCCTGTTTCCTATTATCTGTCTTTTATTTTGCTCCTTAATTATTTACGCTTTGGGTTTCCCATACAAGAGAAGCCATGCAATATTTAAGTTTGTCTGTCTGCCTTATTTCACATAACATTAGGGTCTTTTAAATTTCCTTTTAAAGTTTGAAATAGGGTCTTGCTAAATCACTAAATTGCCCAGACGACTCAAAATGATGATCTTCTGCCCCAGCCCTGCATCGGGCTGGGATTACAGGTCTGCACAACCACACCCAGCTCACTATTTTCTATAAGAACTGTCCCTATACTGACGTTTGCCAGTCTGTATCATAATATGCCATTTTGATGACTCTTTCCTCAAAAGGCTGTGGGTTTCCTCTCATGGCAGGCACTGACTGGGTCTTACTGTCTCTGTACCCCAGCACCCCAGCACTCCAGCACCCCAGCATGGTAATGCTTGTGGAGCACACCTACAAACATGTCTCACAAACCACAAAGAATCTATCTGTTGTAGTCAGTGTTTGCAAGGAAAACAATTTAAAAAAGGACATATAATTTTTATAGAATTATTTTTATAATAGTCACCCAAATAGTCAAACACAAAAAAAGAGCAGGAGTTTGGTCCACATACTACAGACCCAAAGAATCCAGCTGAGGGCCTTGATCCCATAGCATTGTCCTGAATGAGTCCAGCTGAAGACCCAGACAGTACCCTCCACAAGTCCAGCTGGAGGCCTAGAGCTCACGACAGCCACTCATGCAAGTCTGTTTCATGGGTCTGCACTGGGCAGGCCCAAAGGTCAGTGGCGGAAGACACAAACCATGTGGCAGCAGGATGAAGGAGCTGTGCGAGTGGACCGAGGGGTCTGCACTGGAGCCAGGAAGCCATGCTCAAAGAAAGGACCAGGGCTCCCCCAAAGTGAGCAGAAGTCATCCTCAGTGACAACGAGGTCCCAATCTCCTCTGACAATGAGAACAACCGAGTTCGTGTCAGGAAGCCAGTGCAACAAGCTTCTCCAGGAGACTGAAAAGCACACATCTTCCCCTCCAAAACCAGGAAGTGATGCTCAAAGTAAGGACCAGGGCTCCCCCAGTGCGAACCACAGCCTTTCTCAGGAAAGGCAAGATTCCAAGATCCTCTGTTGATGAGAACAGCCAAGTTCCTATCAGAGAAGAAGCTTGACAGGCTCCTCCAGGAGAACCAATGGCAACAGGAGAATCAACAGTACCACACCTTCTTCTCTAGGTCTCCTTTTCATGCTGTTGGCAACAATCCTCAGGCGGGGCCTCCACACCCAGCACCACGCTGATTCAGTTCAACCGAGTGTTACAAGTTAACCACCACTTGTCCTCACATCTCTCAGGGGGGCAAATATTAAAATAATAATAAAAACGAGTGTTGGTGAGGAGGGTGTGGGGACACCGGTACCTTGTGCACTGCTAATGGTATAACTTCTATGGCAAACAGGAAAGTGATTCCTCAAAAACTTACTTCTGAGTACACATCCAAAAGAAGTGAAAGCAGGGACTTGGACAGATCCTTGCATACCCCTGTTCACAGCAGCTATCTGCCATAGCCAAGAGATGAAAGCAATAGATCAACGGATACATCAAATGTGGTCTAAACTGGTGGTGGTTTCTAGCTATAATCCCAGCACTGTGGGAGGCTAAAACAGGAGGATCCCAAGTTCAAGACTAGTCTGGGCAATTTAGCAACTTAGTGAGACCCTGTGTCAAAATAAAAGAATATAAAAAGGGCTGAGTATGTAGGTCAGTGCAAAGGCCGTGAATTCAAACTCAAGGAAGGAAGGAAGGAAGGAA
>PVLA01000991.1:0-110000 GCA_004027455.1 Hydrochoerus hydrochaeris
CTCATGGAGGAGGATTTACAAAATTCCTGTGAGACAACTACCCTGAGACACTGGACAGGCAGCCAGAGACGGGCAACTAGGACCCATATGTTACGCCACCGGCTGCCTAAGACAGGCACAGGACCAATTGATGTCCTGCAGGCCCATGACGGGTAAGGCCTGGTTGGGTACATGTGAAGAGTCCTTGACCTAAGACAGGTGCTGTCCTTGCAGGGACTGCCACTCCCATAAATGATAAGGAAAGCAATGTAGGGAGTGGCCTAATAATCTCACACATCTCTTCCTCCTGCGGGCGTCCGGTCCTCCTGCGGGCGTCCGGGTGCATCGGCTTGCATTTCCCGGGCTGACTCAATGTCAAGATTAAAATGTTAATTGATACCTATTGCCCTGAACCTGGGGCACCTTCTGCTTGGAGTTGAGGTCAATTAACACCTATTGTTTGGGATTGTCCCTGCCTGGCCCTAAGCCTGGGGCGCTTCCTGCTTGCGGCTGGGGGTTGCTGCCAAGGTTAGCATATATATATTCCAGCTTCTAAAAAATAAAGCGGATTCAGATTCACTCACAGACTGGTGTGCAGTGTTTTCTGTCTCTCAATCGCCGACTCCCTGACCACCTTTGGGAAACCCTAGCCCTGCCGCAGCTGGACTCCGGCATAGGCTTAGGGTAAGTAATCTAAAAAACTTCAGTGGATCTCATGGTACAGGCCAGTGGCGGCAAACCCATGGCACATGTGTTGCAGTGGGCTGTTTGTATCAGTGAAAGTTCTAAAGCTGCACTTTATTGTCTAGTACCTACCTGACTGGCTTGATGAGGGCAGAGGGGACAGTGACCCAGAATGTAGCAGCCCTGAGGGAGCCCAGCAAAGGAGATGGCTGGCTGGACTCCATTTTGGTTGTCTTACGTACAAAAGGTGGTCTACTATCTCTAGGATCTTTGGCCAGCTCCATGAGGGACAGTTTCTGACAAGTCAGCAAAGTCCTCGATGTCAAAGTGATGCGCTTAATACATACTACTTCAGTGACTCTAAAAATGGGACATGAACTATGTTCTGTTCTTTCTTTCTTTCTTTCTTTCTTTCTTTCTTTCTTTCTTTCTTTCTTTCCTTCCTTCCCTTCCTTCCTTCCTTCCTTCCTTCCTTCCTTCCTTCCTTCCTTCCTCTCTCTCTCTCTCTCTCTCTCTCTCTCTCTCTCTTTCTTTCTTTTTCTTTCTCTTTCTTTTGTATCAGGAATTGAACTCATGACCTAATACTTGCAGAGCAGGTGCTGTGCCACTGAGCTATATCCCCAGCTGAACACAATGGTTTTTAATAGGTTCAACAAAGGGACAGAAGTTCACCTTTATTAGCACATAGTCTGTTCTTCCTGTCTGGCCTTGATAGCACACAGACTCTTGGTGGTTTTTCCACTCCTGTCTTTCCTGTGATGCTTTCAAAGGACTCGTGGGTACAGGTGAACACCTCAGTCCTGGACTTCCTTGGCCTCTTTCCAATACCCTGCAGAAGCACTTCCCATGCAGGTCTTTGCTGCGTGCTGGTTTCTCGCTCTCCTTGTCTTTCAATAAGCCTGTTGAGTAAAAGATGGTAGCTCCTTCAGTTTTTCAGTTCCAATATTGTACATAGCATTGGATAGAAGCACGGACAGGAAATACAGTTACGACTAGCTCTTTAAACTCTTGGTTGCTCCCAGACCAGAGGAGCATTCAGGAATATCGTGCTGACAGTGAGTGGGAGCTAACAATCGTGGAGCACCAGCTTCATGGCCGATGTGTGCTGGAGTCCCAGGTTCATGTCCAGCTTCATCTTCAATATAGTTGGATGAGAGAGCTCTTTACTTTAGAAGCAAATTTCAAGGCTGCAGGGCTCATTCCTTTGTCCGAAGTCGCACAGCATAACTGGGACCCAGGACCCCACCACACTGCCACTCAGCATCTTTGCCTACAAAGTAGCCCCTTCCCCCACCTATCCTCCCTCAGAGCTCACCTGGCCCTGCACCTCCTTTGTCATATGTAAAGGCTACCCCGGCCAGGCACGGTGCTGCACGCCTACAAGCCCAGCTACTAGACAGGCAAAGGCAGGAAGATCTCAAGTTTGAGGTCAGCAAGGGCAATGTGGTAGGGCCCTGCCTTGGAATGAAAAGTAAAACAATGCAGGGGGTGTACTCAGTGGTAAAGTGTCCTTAGGTTCAGTACTCAGAACCAAAAATTTAAAAAAAATGTCTTCCCAAGATTTTTCTGTATCAACTCCACCTGTGGGAGAAAATCCACTTAGGTGCACTTAAGAAAAGGCCAACTGAGTGAACTATAAAGTGGGGGCTATTGCTTCTACACTCCTATTGATTACTCCTAAAGCATATGGTTGCTTAAATGGAACTATTCCCTTTGGCTTATTACGCTCATTACTTCCTGTCAGTTAGAGTTCACCTGCTTCAATTTTAAGAGGAAGTGTGAATTGCATATTTTATACAATGCTTGGCAGGCGCTGACCCTGAGTCAGTTTGTTTCTAATCATGGAATGGCAGTTGTAGAGAAGTCAAGGGGTCTTACTGGCCTTGTGAATCATTATCTTTCTTAATGGACTGCCAAATGGGATGGTAGTGGATAAAGGTTTAGAGATAGTCTGCATGTAGGGACACAATTCTGCATTTGGTCTTGAAATGATACAAAATCTGTCACGCAAAATATACATTTTCTCATCTTTTTCTTTCCAAGTAATCTTTGACTTTGAACCATGCACTTTGCTTAGGAGACCTTGGGAAAGTTGTTTAACCTTTCTGAGTCCTGTTTTCCTCATCTGTGAAGTGGGCATTCAGGTGGCAGTTGTGTGTTTAGGAAGACACACATGTAGTTTGAACTTGATGATTTTTATTTTAACACTTAGCATCAGCATTTCTCTTTCAAGGAGAGTGTTAGTACAAAAACAATTTGTGAGGGCCCTTGGGGTGGCGCTTCTGAGGGTTTGCATGCATGCAGTGGTGAGAGGACCAGACGTCACAGCTATTTTACCGGGAACACATTTGCTGCATCCAGAGGAAAAGATGGGAGCTTGCACAGGGTAGAGGAGAGGGAAGGGGAGGCTGGTGGTAGGAGGCAGGACCCTCAGTGGAGAGAGGTTGTCACACCCCCAGCAGCTGACTGAAGGACACTGGCAGTGGTGTCACATGTTCCCAGGAAGCTGAGCTGTGGCAGTTTTGGCCATGTCGACTTGGCCACGTCGACGTCTCCTGAGTCACCCTCCTGTCATCCTCCCCCTCAGGAGAGTTTCTGCTGGAGACCCTTTGGCTGAGGGTGACCCAGGTGCCAGCAGATCCCTTATCCTCAGGCTCCTGTCTATGTGTCTCTGGTTTTACCATGCACAAGCCCAGAACTACACAATGGTCTTGCTTCAGTACCCCACAAATGGTGCCCTTGCCCTGAGCATTAATGGGCCATGTGCCTTGACTGAAGATGTGGAGAAGACAGCATAAGAGGTTTAAGTTGTTCACTTCTCAACAACAGAACAAAATCCAACCAAAATAGGATTCTGAAACTGAGAAGCATGTGCTCAACTCTTTTGTGCTTGAGTCCTCAGTTGGTGGCTGCAGAGCTAGGGTCACTGCTGACCCTGGTTCTTTCTTCTCACTGGTCCCTGCTCAAGAGCAATGCACATTCTTTCCCTTGTCTTACACCTAGAAGTGTAATGATCATCTTTTAGTGCACGAGCAGACTTTTGGACCCTTACCCTTGCCTCAGGAAGCTAAACAAAATATTTCTAAAATGCAGCATTCTCAGGGGCACCTTGGATTGGCATTTCTCCAATAAGTTCCCTCTCAAAATTGAGAGGCAAAGCCAGCTTTCATGTGTCTGATGCTGGGTGGGGTGATACAGCCTGTGCAACAATGAGACCCTTGTGCCAGAGGTTCTGATGCTGGGACAAGAATGTAAGATCAAACCATTATTCCCTCCTTCTCATCCCTGGATTCCCAGGCTATGCAAAGTTAGGAAAAGATCAAAATCAAACTTTCCTTGGGCATGAACTAGTCAAAGTGATATTCTCTGCATTTCAAGAAACTGAGAGGTCTAATTTGATGACAGAACAATACCTGGTCCATAGTAGGTGTTCAATAACAATTATGACCAGCACCTTCATCTCCTGCACCATCACGATTAACTTGACCTTGGCTTCCCACACCCCTGATCAGAACCAGTCATGAAACTAAGAAACCAGGCCTGTGTTCAAAGAAACTTCTTTGGGTTGAGACTGATATATACAGAAACTCTTGGGTACAACTTGTTATCTCAAAATAATACTCACCCTTCTCTTTCTTTGAGCTAAATGATATGGTAGTTCTCAATAAAATCCTCACAGTTTTCTCTGGGAAGTTTGAATGCCTTCTGTAATTTAGTTAATAAGTATTCAGGCATCAAAGAGAAACTTATTACTCATGGAAGAAAAATGGATCCCCACATGTGATTCTAGAGACTTCTTCCTAAGGTCCATCTGAGGCTTTTGGGGGTCTTGTGCCTCATTCTGTTTCCCAAACTACAGTGAAGGGACAGTCAACATGTGAGCTCTCACACCACTTGCTGCTGCTTTGTTTATCACTCCTTTATTTACATAACTGGAGCTTCAACATGCTAACATGTTTTGCAAGCTGTCATGACATGCGAAGCTCGTAATCTGCTATATTTTGCTTGCTAACACATTTTTGACATATTTTAGCTTTTGATTATAAGATTGCATCTTTGCCTGCTACCATCTGTCTCGACTCAATGGAACTCTGGCATTTACAAAAACAGTGGGGTGTAGTACTTCTTATAGACTTGAACTACCAGCAACATGCTATTTTCAGTCTTAACCCATATGTCATGCTTTCACAAGTGAAGTCTGAAATGTCTGATATCTTATGAGATCTGCCAGGGGTAAGAAGCATATCTTCGCATCCTATTTGGCTGGGATAAGAAGTAGATTGATGGGGAGAAGAGAGTACCAGCTTTTAAATAGAGGTGGCCGTTGCCCTTTGATGATACTTGTTGCTTTGTCAGTATGATGAAGACCTTTTGCGAATGAAGATGAAGCTCTTCTTCCTTTGAACTTTGAGACCCTCTCATTGGCCAACATTCTCCATGCCCATTTCTGGGATAAAGTAGTTACCCACCAACATTTGGCAATCAGGCGTTTTCCTGTATGGCATCCTTTTTTCATTCCTAATCTTCACTCATTTAGGGAAAATCACTCCAGGTTTGACCCAAAAGATTAGCTTGTTCCCTGTCTCTACTGACAGCAGCACAGGAACTGTGCAGCACGGAGGAACGTGACATTGTATTCAAACAATGTGTCGGAAAGGCCAAAAAAATGCATGGGCCTAACATGCATTTATTCAACATGAGCTTAAATGAATTTATTATGCTCCTGGATTACACCCCATAGGCCAAGAAGCTGTCAACTATTGACATTTTCTTTTCTCTCCATGTTCTGAGTTGAGTGTAAATATATTTGTCATGGGAATATATTGTATGCCTGGTTCAGTATATGCTCATTTCATCAGAAAGAAAGCTCTTATTATCTGTAATCACAGTCAACATCTTTGTTTCTTTACGAAAGGAATGGGCTGCGGCAAGGATTTACATATGTATCTGGTACCATTTCAGATTCAGTTTTGAATGCTGTTTTAACCCTCAGCTTCATTTTGAATCTGGGTAGCACAATACATTTCTAGCACAGGGTTGCATTAAGGATAGCAAATATCTCTCAGTCTGGTGTAGGCCACATCTAGTGGATTTTTCTGTCCTATAGCACATTTCTGACTGCTTGGGAGCAGCTGGCGGGGTGGGGGGCAAGATTGAAATCCCTATTGTTGAACAATACTATTGTTTGGAATGCAACTCGGTATCCTGTGGCAACCCTATATATCCTGGCTACAAATCGAGTCTCTTTGACCTGGGTCCCAGATGGCCTTCCTCACCTGGCTTCTCACCTTGTTCATGAGATCAGTGACAACTTCTGAACATAGAGAAAAGACTGATTCTGAGTCTTGGATTGATTATCCCTGGGCAATTGTTGGGACAGTGTGTCGATCACTCAGGTTGTTATGATGATGATGATGCAAAAATGATGCGTACAAGACAGATCTCAGTTTCAATTTTAAGTTTTTGTCTTTTCTTTGGTTACAAGGACTCATGCCCATTCTCTTTCATGACGCTGGGCAGCATCAGCCGCCACCATATCTCCCAGGGAGTCCTGCAATCCCAACGGGAAACACCCTTCTGACCTTTCAATTTGTGGTAGGCTATCAAGTTACAAACCAACATTACACCCAGGAGCATGCAATTCTGTGTTTCTGGAGAGCAGGGGCCTCATTGTACCTCCTTTCCTTTGCATGGGCATAGAGAAGCCAAGAAACCCATGCATGACAAACTAAGATAAACTGAGGACCACAGTCAAGCTACAGAGTCATCAACATGTGTCTTACTGAACATTCATGAAGCGAAATCACTTAAAAAATAGAGCAGACTTTCTAACCTCAAAAGCTTCACAATCTAGGTAGGCAGTCAAACTAGTTTCCTCGTTTTGAAGGAAATCAGGAATTGCAATGGGCACAGAGAAATGAGGTGAGAGGGCAGATTAGAGTGGGTTTATGGAGGAAGAGACCTGATCGCAGGCCAGAAGACTGAGCAGGGCAGAAGGAAGAGAGAGATAGAAAGGAGAGTGACAAAGGGTAGGGATAGAGAGGCGTGAATGATGAAGACAGGAGTGAACTAGACGTGCAAAGGAGAACGGCTTGACCAAAACAGGTTGAAGGTGGAAGGGGCTAAGACTGGTAGGTGCGGTTAGGCAAGGTTACTCGAAGGAATATCCAGCGTTGGATGGAACATAAAAGACCCCAGGTTCTGACATGCGGAGACATGGTAAGAAGTGTGCTTTTCAGATTAGGTAGGAGTGGTACAGGGGCATGAGAGGGAAGGAGGTCCAATAGAGATAATGCAGATAAGATTCTAGAACTGGCGTAAAAAGAGACTGAGTTAGGTAAAGATAATAGGTAACAGAATCACTTTACTATATAAGACAGCCAGCATGTTTCAGATATTTCCAGTCATTGACAAAAATATCAACAAAAATTCTACAGTATCTTATAAGTATAATTATCTTCACATTAAAGAAGGGGAAAAAGCATCTTGGAAAAGTAATTTGGTGTAGGCTTCCTCATTAGTGAGTGGCAGGGAAGGATTCAAACTCTACTACATTACTCTGGAAGTCACAGGTGTTTATTGAATGGAAAAATGATGTGAAATAAGTGTTTTGTAAAGATTATCATGGTGGCCATATAGAAGATGGATCAGCAGGCCAGAGGCACATAGATGAAGAGGTGTCCCACGGGCCCCGTCGTTGGAAAGGGCAAGGAGGAGTCAGTACAGGAAATGTCGCCAAGCAAGAACATGGGAGCTGCTGGGCACCGGTGACCGATGGGCTGAACCGAAAGGCAGAGAAGGAAGAGCACAAGAGAAGAGCCCAGAGATGCTGAGTGTGAGATGGTTTCTTGCAACCTTGGAGAGAGCATTTTCAGTAGATGGATTCTGGTCACTGATGGAGCGACCTGTAGGTGAGTCAGTGGCCAGGAAACTGAGGATGTGGGGGCTGACAACAAGGTGGAGAAATCCAGAAGAAAATGAAGGAAAAAATAAAGCATTCTTACAAGGAGGTCTCAAGGCAAAGCAGAGGAATCTTTTTTTTTTTTTTTTTTTAAATGAAACCTTTGCACATTTGAAAACAGAAGCATGCAAACAGGAGGAAGACACCAAAGGACCTGAAGAAGTGGGCATATATAGGTTAAGGAAGAAAGGCAGGGAGGGCTCGAGCCAACCCCTGACCAAGAGCCCATCCCACGATGAAGTGAATGTTACAGATCTGTGCTGTTTCACAGAGCTGCCTCACCTGGCAACTGAGCACTTGAAATATTCCTATGGTGACACTGAAGAACTGAGTTTTTAAATTTTAACTTAAATTCATTAGAACAGCTGCAGGTTTAACTAACTTGTGGTAGCCGAGCATATAGCTCAGTGGCACAGTGCTTACCTGGCAGGCGTGAGGTTGTGAGTCTGATTCCTGGTACCAAATAAATAAACAAACAAATAAATGCACACATAGCTTGGACTGAGTACTTAGACAGTACATGACCCTAAGAAAACCAAAGCTTTTATCTTCTGAATAAATGAATTAAATTATTTCTCTGGTCCAAGAGAGGAGAGCAGAGAGAGAAGCTGTTTTATATGCAGGAGGAGGGGGGGAAGAGTTTGCCCCTGCCCCATGACCTTGATTTTCATTGGCAACACCTTGGCGCTAGCTACATTTTTATACTGTTAATTTAGGAGCACTTACCTGGATTCTGAGGATTTGAAAATTCACATCGCCAGGTGGATGTTGTGGCTGGAACTGCACCGTCTGCAGCTGCAGATGAATTGAAGAATGGGCTGCTCGCACAGTGTACCAGGTCTGCTTGCCACCAGCCTCTTTGCTCATGCAAGATGGACAAGATGCTGTGGTAGGATCCATGAGAGGAAGATTTTAAACAGGCACATGTGTTCTGCATGTAAACAAAGAGAAAGGCCCAAACCGGCATCTGAGGTTACCCAGAAGTAGCACTGCCCATCTTTGTATGGGGTGGGGGTGGGGCCCTTCCTGAGATGGTGGCATGTGTTGTTTGGGCTTGTTTTTCATAGCCTCTGCAGCTGGGAATTCAAGATGCTATACTTAGGCAGAAGTCCATGAAGGAATTAATTGATATGAGCCAGAAGTTGATTGCCATTTAAGTACTCAGCCTCTACCATTGCCAAGTTTCTCTCTTTGCTAAAAGAACCGAGCTTTGCCTGCAAACTGGCTCATTCAGGATGTGAGCACAAGATGGAATTCAACCTTTAATATGCTGCAACACCTGCTTGGAAATAAAGGGGCTCTGTGTCTTTCCCCCCAAGGAGTTGACAGCTGACTTCATTACAGAGGAATCTGGCAGAGATGGTCATGGCTATTCCTCAGTCTCGGGGGGCTCTCACCCAGGAATACGGTGCCAACCAGACCTGAGATTTGTGATTCTGCCAGAAACTCATGCTGGGCCATTTTACCCCAAATCATCCCTCTTCCTTGAACTCTAGTTTGCAGTACCTTTGGTGGAAGCTTCCTCCATGCAAGGGAGGTGGAGAGAGGCTCTGGCCTGCTGAAGCTAAGAGGAGAAGCGTTTGCAGGTGTTCTGTAATGGGATCTGGATTTTGAGACTTCCTTCCTCA
Organism: Hydrochoerus hydrochaeris; assembly: GCA_004027455.1. Classification (NCBI taxonomy): domain Eukaryota; kingdom Metazoa; phylum Chordata; class Mammalia; order Rodentia; family Hydrochaeridae; genus Hydrochoerus; species Hydrochoerus hydrochaeris. The sequence continues at coordinate 9,253 of PVLA01000991.1, forward strand.
AGGGTTCTACAATGCTGCACCCAACAGGCAGGAGCAGACACAAAGTCAAGGTGGCTGTGCTCGGTGGAGTGGAACGGGAGGGTCCACTGGAGTCTCTTCCAAGCTCTGGGGCAGACTCAGAGTCACTCCAAGAAAACTTGCTTAGCCTGTTGGGGTCCCAGGAGGTTTCTGGTGTGATCATCTTCCATTTAGGCTGAAAATCTGGTTATGCTTATCAATTTTCAAGACAGAATTTCAACTATATCGTCCATTTGCCTGATTTCCAAAGCATACAAATTTGGCCTCCAACAGCAACATAGAAGCTAGCAGACCAGACCTGCATCTGAGAATATTAACTCCCTATTATTTGTTATCTTGCTTCACTTAGAATAATCTGAAATCTCAATGTCCAGGACTAGGGGAAAATTAGATTGAGCACATCTATTTGGTTCCTGCTCAGCCTTAAGCAAGATGAATAGGCAGGTCATGGGGTGACTTCATAACTGCCTACCATGCTAATTTAAACTAAGGCACCATTCCAACTTGTATTTGCAAAAAATCATATTATTCTTTTAAAACATCATTTTAAAAAGATTGGGATGAGAATTAGAAAAAAATAATAATAGTTGATGCCAGAGGTTAGAACTGGCAATCCAAGAGTCAGGCCTGGCCAGGAAGTCTATCTCATATGGTCCACACAGTGAGGGGCAGTGGGGTTGGAATTAAAAAAAAAAAAAAAGGAATAGGTTGCCAACTTTGGAAATTGGACCACAGCACACAACCACCCGGGTTGCTGGCACCTCCCGAGACCCAGGCAATCTGGTACCAGAAGCTCGCTCTGTCTACAGACCCAGCTGGGGCAGGTGAGTTGGATGTTCACTCTCCAGGATGCCAGAGATCCTACTGGGCCAGAATTCATACTGTCCCAGCTAGAAGCCCTGTACTTGGAATAAGTGTGCTGGGCTTCCCAGCCATCTCTCCCTCCTCTCTCTTTCCCCTACCTGCTGTGCCACTGTAGCCAAATAATCATTAGATACCAGCTGGCCACTTTTCTGGTCCTTGGATATTATTTTCAAAGTTCGAGTCTTAAATCCAGTTCATTCTGCTAAGAATGTGAGCTTGGCCCAGCGTGTTTCATACGTGGCCACTCTGTGGTCATCTGCTCTTTAGGCCAATTAAAGTCAGAAGCTCTGGGCTGAGACTCAGGCAATGGAATTTCTTACTGGTTTCAGTATAAAGAGGGTGTCGGCCCTTGCAATCTGCAGAACTTTCCATGAGAATAGTTTCTTAACCTCATAATATGGACATGGGGCTTGGTAATGCTGTGTTGCGGGGACCTGTCCTGTGCAGTAAGGTATGTAGAAGCATCCTGGGCCTCTACTTGTACATGCAAATTACTCTCCTTCCACATGGAGCCACTGCATCGAATCATAAAGTTATCAGGAAGATGGACATTATAGTGGACATTACCCAGATTTAAGGCATTGGAGAAATTTCTCATGGAATTAAATTCTAGGAAAATATTCTCTTGAGGAACCAGTATATTCCTTCCTTCCTTGGTATTTTTTCCTCTCTTTATTACCAAGCAGCTCCAAGCTGATGCTAAAATGCACTCAAACTAAACCTGAAAATCCTGGATGAATTTTTTTCCCCCCTCTGATTTTGTACAATTCTGATTTCCCCACTAATGTGTTATTAATCTTTACTTCAGTTACCTATTATATGCTTGGAGAATGAGGCAGGGTATAAACAAAGTAACCAGCCAAAGGCGGGAGTGATTGTTCCAAGCACTGTTCAGTATTTATGATCCAAAGAATGACTGGCCCTAAGGAGGACAGCCCTGCCAAACATGGGCCACCTCGTGGTCATGGGCAGATCAACCCACAACAAAGAGTAAGGGATGTCTCCACTCTGGTGTCCCAGTTTTGTTGGGAGGAGGCTGAACCCTGCCATGTTGAAACACCCAATGACCAGATCTGTGGGCCTCTCAGGATAGTAAACTCTGTCTCTCTTGCCTCCTAGGATTTCTAACTCCTGCTGTTTTCCAGGAATCTCCATGAGGCAGTGCTGTTAAAAACAGTGTGGGATTCGTCCCGGCAAACCACCATGATCTGCTTTCCATAACACAGCAGTTTATTTTTGGTAAAGAATAATCCATTCACTAATAACTGGAAGTTTTAGTGCTTTTATAAAATCATTACCCAGTGTAGTTATTTCATTTTAAATGCAAAATCCTGAATAGGCCAGAGATCTTAATTTTTTAAAAATATTGCCAAGTATTTTAATTATGGATGTACTTGCATATTCTCAGCATACTTCATTATTTATGTAGCGGGTGAAAAAGCTTTTTAATTAAATAGCATGCTGGCACTTCATTGTGAAATGTATAGATGTAGGTTTTAGTATTAAAATGCTAAATACATACATGAAACATTCTGACAAATATACATACTTTAATCACTACGACATACTTATTTCTAAATGACTTTAAAACTTGACCAAACTTCATTTTTCTAATATTGGAAACAAAGTATGTAATGTAATGTGCAGTGCTTTGCTCGGTTGTTCACATGCTGTGTATCCAGCTCACTTGGAAATGAGGTAGAATAGTGGAACTGGCATTGTCTGGGAGTTTCTAGAAAGACACTGTAGTGAGACCCACCGAATCAGCGACTCTGGGAGTTAAGATCTGGCTCCACATGATGCACCCAGTCCTCCAGGGGGTCCTCGGCAGGCTAACATCTGAGGACCAAGGGGTGATAGCTGTGCCTTGTCCTGGTGATCCATCTTTCATGGACAGGTCCCTGGTGACAAGGGGTCACCACGAAGTCAATTGGTCCATGCCATAGCTGTAGTTTCTCCACTAAAGTTCTATGAGGATTGTTGCCTGTTTCAAGGTTTAAAACTCTGTTTGAAGTCTTCTGAGTTTAAAAGGGACCAAAAGACTCATGGTGGTGGGCTAATTCTTTGAAGCACAATTTAGATCAAAGTTGCCCATGAATATCAGGTCTACACTCACAAACGTTAATTAAATGTGTATTGGGGTTCAAAACACATTGCTGCTGTTTTCTTTTAACAAAATACACAAAATCTGTGAAATCAGAGCTCCTAGTTATTCACCAATTTATGGGAGGTCGTGACAGTTATCTTGCAGAGCTGACCAATGCCTGTGTGAGGGTTGATGACCAAGTTCTGCCACCTTCCCTGACTGGGTAAACCAAGGCCAGGAGGTGAAGTGACTGGAGAAGACCCCACTGGCAGGCAGTGCCAGAACCAGAGCTAACAGCCCTCTCAGTCCCTGATCTTCTGAACAATGCTGCTTCTTAAGTACACATAAGCCAAACTGCCTCTCAAATTGCAGCCAGCTACTTCGAGTTCAGATCTGCACAGCATGACATGAATTGGGCTGCAAATTATGCAGAAAACAGCCATCACATCCATCTGTGATGTCAGAACCCTGTTAGTGTCGCTGAGAGAAGAAGTACACCAGGCCTGGTCCCCTCTCTAGGCAGGGTGATGAATATCCTCCCTGGTGCATTTGGTCCAGTGTGAAAAGGTTAAAAATGATTGAGGTTATGCCTGGGATGTGCTCAAGAGTAGATTTCACATCCAAGGATGCAGGCAATTAAGATTTTTTTAAAATAATGGAGTAACTAGAAAAAGAGAACACACAAGAACACTCATACTTAACGGTAAACTGAATTTATTTCCTCTTGGAAAACAATTCCAGTAATCTCCAGGTTCAGACCGCAGAGTAAACATTAATAACAGTAACATACAGGTTAGTTCAACTGATTCAAGAATTTGGCTGTGTGAAATCATTAAGGAAAACCTTGAACACTCAAAGCTTCAAATGTATCCAGGAAAAAAAATTCTTTGACAGTCTACATAACAACTATTGCATATATAGTGATGCTACCTGTCGGACTTCAAGGCTTACAAATATATATACGGGCCTTATCCAGCAGTGGGGTTCTGTTCTGAGAACATCTCTTCATGGTTTGCAAGAATCTTCAGCAATAAAAAATAGTCTTGGGTTTTAACCGTTGATATACCAAAAGAGAAATTTTAGGCTTAAGTGTAAATAAAAGGAAGTCCAACCATACTCCCATGAGTAACAGCTGCTTTTAATCTGTCTTCCTTGAAAATACTTTCTCTTAAGCCATTTGGCTCCCTTTCTTTTTCTTTTTCTTTTGTAAATCTTTTCTGAATAGGGCCCAAGTCCACTTGTCTTTATAAGACCATTTTAGTATCAGACGACATAATACATGTGCAACACTTTATATACAAGGAGTCTATCCGGTGCTCAAAAGTTCAAACACATGAACATCCAACAGTTTTGATAATACAAGTTTTATGGTACAATACAATGTTTCTGAATAATATACATTAACAATGAAAGTTTCGTGCAAAGAGTAAAACATGTTCCCTTTTTGTGCCACAAAAGTCATTCTCCTTGAGAGACCGTGCTTGCACTAACTGCTGTGTTGGGTCATCGTATGATTCTGCAAAGGAAAGAGAAACAGAGAAAAACTTGAGTCATTATATTTTCAATGGAGCAAACATAGAGCAGGACAGATAGGTGGGTGGTGACAGGCGCACCGTGTCTCTGTACACCAACGGAGAGGTGCTGTGTGTGCTGGGACACAGGCGGGGCTTGGGTACAGGTGCAGTGAAGCTGCCACCGGCGAGTACCAGGGGGAGGAGACAGAGTCAGGAGCCTCTGGGAAGGGAGGTGTGGGTGGCTCTTTCCTTTCCTCTGCCTCTGCCATTCCTTCCTACTTTCCCCTTCCTCCTCTTACTGTTACTAGCTAGCAAATCGTGACCCATTTTCAAAGGCTCATGGTCTCCCGCATTTAAGTTTGCTCAGCTGAGCATCATTCCCAAGGATTATATCTGCCTTGGTCCCGATCCCCCTTAGATGGGGAACATTTTGGCAGTGGGGACTCTAGCTGTCCCTGAATGTGGACACTGAAGACCAGAGCCACCTGGCTAATGAGGGGCAGAGGGGACAGGAAGCATCTCCAGGCTCTCTGTTGAGGGTGGGCTGGGGGCTATGGCAGCCCCATGGCTCAGGAGCCCCATAGTGTTTCCTGACTTTAGACACTATGGTCCCCTGTGGACACAGCCTCGGTTGTAATTTGATACTACCCTTCCTGTTTGCACTGGTACGAACTTGGAGTGAGCACCCTCTTTCCAAAGTATGAGAAGGGGCTGGAATGCCTGGGCAATTCAGGACCTACATCAACCCCGGCAGATGTAAAGCAGGCTGCAGACACAGCCAGGCCCGCAAGAAAGTCCTGTCCTGCGTGGAGAATGGCCTCAGACCCACAGGGTGTTTCTCTGGAGCCCGCGCCCAGAGGCAGCCCATCCCACCCAGCCTCCTTGACTTTCTCCAGCCTGCTCTGCCACCATGCATTTTGGTCTGTGCTCCCTTTACCCTATCAGATCAGAACACTGCGATCATCCTTGAGACCTCCTGGCTTCCATGCTCATCTGCTTTAAAACTCATCTCTGCCTTCTCTGATGTCCTACTGCCCTATGTGTGCTTATCCTGCACTGGTTTTACATCCTGTCTTGTGGCCACTCATGGGCCTGGTTCTTGGTCTAGGACCAGGTCATTAATTCTGGTGTTCATGCAGGTGTTCACCCCTTCTGAATCATCTGCGAGATGCTTGTCTCACTATCCAGCTCAGCCTATAGTGTCCAGTGCTCAGTAAGGATCTGGCCAGCTGCATGACTGAGTGATGGGCAAAGGCTACTGAAGAGACAGCAGCACGGTCCCTTTCTTCTGGCCTTAAAAGAAAGTCATGTGAGGGGCTGGGGGTTTAGTCAGCAGCACAAACACCTGCCCAGAAAGTACAAGGTCATAAGTTTCATCCACGGTTCAAAAAAAAAAAGAAGTCACATGGGACCCTGAATATTGAGGAGCCTGATTCACAATAGCTAATTTTTGCATACTTCCCTAAGGGATAAACGATGGAGGTTTGGGATTATCAATGTAACCCATTTGAGACTTCCCATTAACTCTTGGGATGAGCCATCCTCTCCCACTCACTAAGACTAAACTAAGACTACTGAGATGAAAAAGAACACTCTGGAGCAAGATCCTTCTTAGGGTAAGAGCGTCTCCACCTTCTTGAGTCATTCCAGATTATTCGCTGCCTGCAGTGTCATTGATCTCAGAATCTTCTGCAGACCTAGATTCTTCCTCTAGCTCCTACAAGCACTGTATACACCCATTGCATTGTACACACCAAATAAATAGAGGCTGGTTTGGAGGATCTGGGTCTTTTGCCCATCCTGAGGCTTTGACCATCCAGCCCCTTATCATGAATTACTAAATTTTTCTCTGTTTCTTATTTTATCCTTTGCTGTACCCCTCATACAAGCAATTGGGGATCTTGGCCAGGTCCCTGATACCTGATGGTCAAGGAACATGGCAAAGAGTGTGTTAGAAAGGAAGACAGTGATGCCCAGGCTGCACCCAGCCCTGCAGAGGTGTGAGGGACACCTCTGCTACAGGGACAGCACACTGACACTGTCACTGAACAGGCCACAGGGAAGTAACTGCATCCAAAGAACCTGCATGGATCATGGCAGTGAAGTAAGGCACGTGCACGCGTGTGGCATGAGGATGTGCAACTTGTTCAGATTGGCAGATGGCTCTCAGAATGTCCTGAATCAAGAGCCTCTGAAGATTCAAGATGGAACACAGTTGAGAGTGCAGTGACAACGGGCTTACACACCTTGCTAAGGAGTTCGGACCTGGTTTGTAGGTGGAGAGAAGCCATGGAGCCTGTGAAGCAGAGGGATTCACCTGAAATCTTTGCTATGATGTCATCCCTGGCTGCTCAGGAGACACAGGAGCTGAAGCTAGCCCCCCCTGGGGCTGCTGCGCTAGTGAGGGGGCCGGGAGGCATGTGCAGGGCCCACCTCGTCCTTCGTCTATTTCAGGCTTAGCTCACTGTGAGGAAGATTGGTAAGGGCAATCTGCTCTCCCCCCACTGTGCGAATTGTGGGCAATGGCAGACAGCCAGGGCTGGAGGGACCCTGCTATGACCCTCCGTAGGGCCGAAGCCAAAAAGAAAAAGAAGACAGTGAGGAGAAGCATCATTACTGATGAGGAAACTTTATTTCATTCTCCCTTAATAAAACGTAGCCTGCTTTGATTAGCTCAGTGAAAGAGATGCTTCTCTTCTTGGTAGTACTAGCCTCAAAGTGCATTCAGGAGTAAACTATTTTTTTATGCCAACTCTTTTATTTGAGTATTGATTGCAAATGTCTGAAATGTAGTTTTCAGAAGGCATCCTTGCAGTACCAATGAGAACAAAAAGCTTTTCTGTTTTCTTAAAAATCAACACAATTATGGCCAGAGAGATTTATAAACCACAAAAAAAATTTGAGTATTCAAATACTGAGTATCTCATATGTTTTGCTATCCCAACGTCAAGTGTGATCTTATAAAAAAAGTTTAAAAAGAATCCAAAAAAATTACAAAAAAGAAATGCAAGATGCTGTGACACTAATTATCTAAATGATAGGACAATGACAGGATGATGTATGACTTTTTAAAAACTATCACCAGTGTAAAAAAGAAGTCAATTTAACATTATCTTTTTTATCTTGAAGGCTTTTAATGTGAATAAAGCCCATTCTTTTGATTTTTGACAACAGTCTTAAATATTTACATGTGTGCATATGCATGTTTGTGTGTGTGTGTGTCTGTATTAATCACATTATTTTAAAATAATGCTTCCAATGGACACTCCATTGGAAAATGCACTCTAGGGATTAATAAAGGAAAATACACTGCAATCTTCCCAGCAATGTTATATATGTCTATCCTGAGATACTGCAGACCAAGTTGCAGCTGTCCATAGTGGCTGGCCATAGTTGTGTCTTGGATCCTTTCCTCCTAAACCAAAGCCATACTAGTATCTTCATAAGTACAAAGAAATAAAAAAATACATAAATGTCACTTCTATAAAGGAGTTAAGCTTTTCATGAAAGAGATAAAATATAAACCTTTTGCAAGAAGAACAAGAGCAGAGCTTGTGGTTCACTAGTTCATACAAAAAGGAAAGAACCCCAACCTCAAAATGCAAAATGTGGCATGAAAAATGATAAAGGCACAAAGTCTTGGTGGGGGAAATGCCTGCATGGTACTGAGATCTTTTTCTCCCCCACACCTTATTCTTTTCTGGTACCCTGCGGGCCATGGCAGGGTCTCTGGAGGCCTGGCTGTCCACCAGTAATTCCCAGAGGTTCTTGGGGAATGGGAATATTTGTGCTGGTGCTAGGAAATCTAGATGACTCTGATGTGTCCAAGGGCTGTCCTTATCACCTTTGAGGGTCCCTGGGGATACTGCTGCTTTCCTCCCCCATGCCTCAATTCCAAGTCCACTAAAAATACAAATGGCATGATTTCACGTCCTGAAGAAAGGGAGAGTATAGTCCAGCTACAAGGGCTGACCTGAGGGGATTGGTGTTGGAGAGAACAGATGTGAAGTCAGTCTTTGGAGAGGACCAAACAGTCTCTCAGAAGAGAAATGATAAGTTGCTCACGAGAACACTCAGTGATTTTTGTGTTATTAAAAACACAGGCATCATTTCTTTGGAAAGGGAGCCAAGATGCAAGTGGAAAGATAAAAGGTAGACAACAGAAGCTCTGAGCAAAAGGAGAAGGTTGGCTCCAAGGCATAGATTGCTCTGGCCCTGGCCACTGGCCATACCACAGAGCCAGTCCAGAGACCCCCGAGGACACAAACACACAGGAGCAGAAAGTGGAAAGCCCGCGTTCAAGCTTCAGCAAAAGCCTTTCCTGTGCCGGAGTTTTAGCTCTCTTTAGGTCTGGAGGAAACCACTCCACTAGAACAAAGCAGTGGGTAATCTCACCAATTTTACACAGCAATTCACAGTCCCCAAAGTACTTTAATGCAATGACAGGTTATGAGAAAAAATATCTGTTCCAATGAAGGGAAAGTGTTTTACATAATCGAGGAGAACATCAGTGCAGCATTGGAAGAGGTGGGGGGTGATGACAGCAAAGGAAGTGAGAGAGAAGAAAACTTCGGTAATCCCACAGAGAGCGGTACTCTACTCTGCAAAAAGCCATCTCCTGGAGACCCCATGTCTAAGTAACTGAAAATTACAAACCATTAATCCCAGTTATGAACAGTTGCTTTACAAGAGGGGGGGGATTGCGTTAAAAAAAAAACACATCAAATCCGCAATCTACCTTAAAGCCTAAAAGATGCTCTGTCTAGGTGCATACCTTAATAGCGAGGTTTCAAAAACACATTTTTTTTTTTTTTTTTACTGTAACGGGCCCCATTTGGAAGGAATGTGCTCTCAATTTTTTTTTTTTTCATCTGTAAATGTGAAATTAAGCTTTGAAAGCTAAAAAACAGATGAGGGTCTTAAAAATTCTCTTCTAGCACCATGCATTTCTTTTAAAATCTGAGATGCCTTCCATTTTACAAGAGTGGAATTCTCATTTTGGGCTTGGCACTCTAACAAATGATTAATTCAGCCTCCTTCTTTCTGAGGGCTGACCACAGTTACTGGCCAAATGGTTTAATCCTATTTAAATGCAATCCAAGAAAAATATTTTTTAAATAAAAATAAAAACCCAGGATCATCCGAAATGGTTCACCTTGCCATCTTGGAAAGACCCTAGTTTCCTATAATCTTGGTGTGAATTGGAATTTTTGCACTTTTGGAGGTGATGAATTTTTGGACTTTTGGAGGCCATGTGAAGATGACTCTGATGAAGTTAACTTTGGGAGAAAGCCTAGGGCAGAGCTGGGGCCATTCACTTTCCCAGGATTGAAAAATTCAAATTCCAACCCCAAAATCTGTGTCCACAGATTGCCCTAACTTTTCCAATTCTTTGGCAGAGATCACGTCTGTCTGTGCTTTGTAACCCTCTGCTGGCATTAATGAAATGTTAAGTGGCTGTGGTAATAAAAACAAAAACAGTTTTTGAATGGGAGTTTTGTGAAATCTGTTGATTCAGAGATGTTAATCATTTTTACCATGACTCGTCTATTTATAGCCTTTTGTTTCAAACAAATTCTGACAAGCTTTGAAAACTAGAAAAGACAGCCAGCGTGCTTTCTTTTTTTCCTAAGAAAGCACTGAAAAATAAATAAATAACAAGCTTTCCACTAATTCCCTGTGACATCAGAATCTCAAATTTAAACGGTGGTTATATTCAATTTAAATGAGATGTTTTCCACCCAGATGAAATAGTAGGCAATCACAGTTTAGAAACAATGCAAGACGAGAAGAAATAAAGAAATATAAAGACTAAATGTGGCTGATCTTTTCAACAGATGGTGACAGCACTGTGGCAGTATGTTGTTTTTTCTTTAGTTGAAGAACACAAACATCCGTCATCAATCATCACTGATTAACTAATGATATTACCCTTCCGTATATCAATCGGGTTGGAACTTTATCTGTAAACACTGAGGATAATCAGTATGCTCTTATTTTTCAAGAACTATATTCCAGTTCACACACAGTTGGGCGGTTTACAGGCTGCAAAGACAGTTCTATATTACTATCCGCCTCTAAGCACTGCTGCTTTTTTTTATTTTTATTTTTTTTTAAACAAAAGCAATTGGTTTCCAACAGGCTGGATAATGTCTTTTGACCTGCATTCTTCTTTGACCCCTTAAGGTCACCCTGTGCTCGGGCATATAGCTGACTTAGGAAATGCCTGCAAGTCCTACATTTCATCTCTTGCCCACTCAAAATCAAGCTTTCTTTAAATGTGTCTGTACGGGTCCCTGAAGGCCAAAGAGGCATCCCCGTAGTGGGCAATGGAGGGACAGAAGCTGCTGCCTTTATTAATGAATGCAGACCATTATGAGTCTGGCTGGCTCCTTCCCTGTTCCCAGAAGCATATACTGTACGTGACTTAAAATGCTAGAATATTGACACAAAGCGAGCCGGGCACCCCTAAGGAAAATTACTCCTTGGATATAATGTAGGCTCGTAACAGCTATTAGAGTACAAAATAAAACCCTCCGGGATCAGACTGACATATACTGCATTCTACCTAGTCCTCAAACATTAGAAGAATTTCTTTGTGAAGGCATTCTCAAGGACGGCATTAAACTGACTTTTGTAGCAGTCTGCAACAGCTTTTTGGCTTAGAGCTTTTAGTACTAAATCTCTGGTTTGAATCAATATAAGTACTATATCTTCTACATTAATCAATACATTTGGTTCAATACATGTTCTATTAAATTATACTTTCTAATCAAGATTTTTACATTTCTACCCCCTCTTTTTCATTCCTTACTTCTGCTAGTAAAATAGTTCTAACTGTGTGTGCAGCTAATGATGGCAGGATTCTAGGTTATTTCCCCAACATGTTAGGGACAAGATAGCCACAACGGCAAAAGGTGGCCCCTTAAGCATCTCAATAGGGCCAATGAGATGGTGATGTTACTAAGTACACAAGTTGAAACTCATTCTGGTAAATTCTTCAAGTGCAAAAATTGTGAGATTTCTTGGGTATGAGAAACCTATTATGTGTATGTTTTTTTCTGTCTTTGATTCTCAAAGCACTTTGAAACAATAATATATATTTGTTTTGTAAAAAATATCTCCTGTATCTCCTCAAATGTGCATGTCTACATATATATCCCTGATATTCATCAAGCAAGGTCTATAGAAACACAATGGCCCCAGGTTTCGTTAGCCAGGAAAGGTATTGCTGTGGGCAGTGGAAACTCCAGGGAGGAAACTCCAGGAAATGCAATAGTACATTGTTTGGGTCTTCAGTATAAATTCTAGATGGTAATTCAAGAGGTATAGCAATTCACTTCCAAATAACTGAAACTTGTGAATACTTTTATTTATTTGAGAACTCACTAATTTAATAAGCAATATTCTTCTTGGCTGAGGAAACCTGGGGTCGTGTTTTTGTAGATCTTGCTTGGTAAACATCAAGGATATATATGTACACATGCACATTTGGGGAGATACAGGCTAATGGATATTCTTTAAAAGATAAATATATTATTATCCTAAAGCGCTTTAAAGATCCCCCCCCAAAAAACAAAAGAAAGGAAAAATATACACATAATGGGTTTCTCATGCCAAGAAGTCTGATTCACAATTTTTGCATTTGAAGAATTTATTAGAATGAGGTTCAATTCTTTTATTATGACATGGCAGTGGCATTTCTGAAACTGTCTGTCATGATATGCTTTTGCCCCTCTCTTTAATGCCTTGAATGTTGCATTTATGATCATGTTTGTGCTGACAGGATTTCCCTCTATTTTTTCATAGGGTAATGTCATCACCATGAACTTAGAGACACTGAAGCTTTTTCTTTTGACATTTAACAGTTCACATGCACGTGGGCTGACATCTCTTAAGTATTTTCTGAGTGACACTAAGCTATATTAAAGCAAAGGGTGAAATGGCATTATCAGAAGTGATCAGAAAAACATAAGCTATTAAGGACAGAAAAGGACAATCAGGTTAGGCTTGTTCCCTTGCAGAAAGAGAACTGAATTGTTTTACAAAGTTTATATTCCAGGATACTTCTAAATGATGCTGGTAATGAAGTTTCTATCACTCCTCCCATAGGAAATGATTTCATATTCTAATAAATCTTAGCAAAGGACATTTTTTATTGTCATCCTTCTGGATATTTATGTTGAGCACAGAGAGCAGGATCTGATATAATCCTACAGTGTGTGGACACTGGTGTGTCCATGAGTTTATGTTCAGAAGCCATGCTGATTTGGGCACAGTATAAGCTTATTCCAAAATAACACACAAGACAGTCAAAGACACACAAAACACATACCACTCACATGCTGGGTTTCAGACACTTTGAAATGAAATAGGTTTAAGAAATTCAGTAGGCTTTGCCTTCTAGTACATTTCCCATCTTCACCATTACTGGCATTTGGGGGATATTTGAGACAGTTTGGGACATTTCCTTACCACAGCTCTAGTATCAATTGGTGTTGGACAATTCACGATTCTGGAAGGTTATTCTGTGTGTTACAGGATATTCAGCAGTTTTCCTGTCCTGTAGCAACAACATGCTAGTAATACCTGCACAGCTGTGATGACCGGAGATATCCTCAGGTATTGCCACATTTGCCCTGGTGGGGGAAAAAATCACTCTCTGTTGGGGGCCACGGACCTTTACTGTTTGGGAAACATCTGTGCATGAGTATGGGAGAGACTGAAGAGTTCTGTGTTTGAGGAGGTTGAAGCTTCATCAGGAAGAAGAGTTCTAAGAGGTAGGAGAAATACAAATCTGGGGAGTGCACTGAGCTGAGTGCTATAACGAGGCAGTGTCATTACAGACCTGTCTCATCACTGACAGGTTCACAGGATATTAACTTAGAGATCAGGTTCAGGAACAAGCAAGACATATCATTGTTTTGAATTTTCTTTGTATTGAAAACACATGGAGCTTGCCATACCATGCTTGAATATGCTACTTGATCTTTAGTCTATGTGGCATCTCCCCCACCAAGAAAACAAAATAAAAGCACTGCAAAGTGACACATATGCGCCACGGGGACTGTATTACATGGCAAGTGGGCAACTGTCCAGGTTGTGGAAAACTCTTTGAGATATATACTAAATAGAATTGCATGAGAAACCAAATCTTTCCAGAAATGTCCACTCATGGAACAGGTTATTTAACCCTTCCATGTACCACCAGTGAACAAAGAGAGTGTACTTGAGTGGTTGTTAGCCAATGCAGCCGTAAGAATACTTGGAATTTAATAATATATAAAAAGAGTCCAATATTAACCCTAAAAATGAATATTAAAGGTCTTGTAAACAAATATCTGCCTTGAAAGAAAGAGAGCCACCAGCCTCGGTTTGCTGCTCTAGGTTCCATGGCAGGAGCACCTGCGCCTATAAACACTGGAGCAGCAGACACGTGCTCCAGGCTGGAGGAAGGCAGAGCTGGCAGGATCTGGGCAGTAGCTTATTTTGGAGACAAGGGAATGAAGTTCCAGTGTTTAAATCCACTTTCATGGTCTTCCAGCAGCTGAACTGGCTTCAGGTATGAGGGAGATAATGTACCGTGTATTTCAGTCCCTGGGCTGGGCTGGGCCAGCTACAGGGATAAAGGATACTCACTGCATGGACAATACCATTTACCAAGAGAGACGGGGTTCTGCAGGTCATAGAGCGAGTGCCCTTCACCTCCTGTGTTCCCAGGGTAGTTGCTCTGGCCTGGTCAGGAGACGAATGAAGGGAGTGAATAGAGATAAGAACACGAGGGAAGCTGAGAGTCCCCGAAAAGTCCATAACAGACTTACAATATAGCAAGGATACCCAGCTGATTAGCTGAGATTTGTCTTCAGAAGTCTGAGTAGGGACTAGTTGCTGAAATAATGTTGCTTCCAAGTTGTGAATATAGAACAATTCCTAGTATTTTAACAATCCAATATCACAGAGAAATAAAACAAGCCACTTCATCCACTCTTTAAAAAGGACAAATTGCACAATTAGGTCATGTATGGGAAATGTTAACATAGTAACAGCTCCCTTTCCTAAGAAGAATTTAAAAACAGTAGTAACATTTTAGTTGTCAACTGATCCCTATCTGTTTTGCACATTGCACAAGCTCAAAAGTTTCCCTTTTCCGATCACAACAGCATGCACTACTACACTGAGAGTCCAAAATAATGCCAATCAGAAGAACAAGTTAAACAAAAACAAGACAAACAAACAAACAAACAAACAAGAACCAAAGACAAAACCAAAAAACCCCAGCCACTGAGAGATATATTAAAAGTACAGAGTTGATTTCTTAAAGACAATAATAAACTGAGCTATCTGTTTCCCTGCAAGGAGTCAACCATAAATTTAAATCAAACTATATAAAGCCAGCAAAGAAAGCAAACTGAGACGGGTGGGGGCATAAGGATCCTGCTCCTATTCCGGAATTTGTAGGATCCCAGCTTACTGTGGGACAGAAGGCTTTGATAGGCGATACCGTCTAATAAGATAGATATTCAGGGATTAAGTCACTGCCTCCCAGACAGATGTGTCCATGTGCCAGTTGTTTCGAAGCTTTAATTTTTTCCCCCTGTAATGTTTAATTTATCACACTGGTGCTTTCTAAACCAGAACATCTGTAAACAAGGCTAAGAATGACCTCCGTCCAATTTTACATCTGTGAACAGCGGCCCTTCTCCGTGCTCTAATTTTAGACACCTTAAAGATAAATAAATCTGTGGAAGGAAGAAAAAGAGGGAGGCTTGCCTGATGCTGTAATGTGTTCATCTTGGGTGAATATAAATTTCCTCACGGCTGGGCTCTCGGGTGCACACCGCTGGCTCTCGATGCCGAAGCTACATTCAGGCTTCCCTTTCCCAGTCCAACGCTGTTAAACAAACTTCTGCTAAATATTTAACAGCTGGGTGTATTAAGCAGTGGCAGATAATGGGACCTTAAATTGATAATTGCTCAGAAATGTCTTCTTACAAATATTGCACATTTCCTACTCTTTAAAATGTGTTCTTTAAATGATTTTGTTATCAGAATGAACCATGGTCACATTGCTTGGCTCAGGATCCTGCAATCAAGTTGGGGTGTTTCACCCCCAACTGCAAGATTCCACTTGCATTATGGACCGCACTTGCATGCTTGAAATCCGCTGAAATTTAGTTAGGGACCGGAGGATGTTGGAGCAGGACGCTGATTTAAAAACTGACTGGCAGGCTTAGGATTTAAACTCTGGTCCATCACATTCAAAAGGTCATCTGATTAGAATGGAAGAGGCACAGGGCACTGTAATTTATATTCAAAGGGTAACCTGTGTGGGGAAAGGAAGGAGCCAGGATTGCTTTTCCACTTCATAGGTGCAGGATGCCTTACAACTGAATTCCAATAATTACGAAAAACAGCTTACTGAACTTGGGCAAAAAGCAAAAGAATTGTCGCTTCCTTGTCGTGCATTATTTCTCTTCTTAAAAACAATGCCACACTTTGCAGGAGGCAAATTCAGATGAAGAGTAAGTCAAACATGTTATAAATCATTAAGTATAATAGAAAACATCTTTCCCTACCATAAACAACCAAACCCTTCTCTTCCTAGGGTATTTGCTTTAATATATATACATAAAAATAAAATTGCCAAAGGTTGACACACTGATTCACACGGTTAAACTGTGTTTTGTATGAGCCGTGTCCTGGGTGTGCATGCATGTGCGGGCATGCACATGGCCACCTGTGTTCCATACCTAAGCAAATGGGGGTGCTGTGCAGAGCAGAACTGAGTTACATATGTGCACAGATTCTGCAGGTGAAGTCCCTAGAGTTTGCTTCCCATCTTTCTGTCCCTCTGGAACATTCCAGGCTGGAAAATGCAATTTGAAGGAATCCCAAGTATCCCTTATTTTAAAATCAAGAAAGTCCTTTTAAAATGTAAAGCTTTCACAGTTCAATTTTGTTGGTCTCCTACTTAAAAATTTTTTTTTAAAAAAATCCTGCTTTAAAGCATGGAGAGGAAACTTCACATTCACCCTTTTCCCTCACTTGTTTGCTTTTCTTAAGCTTTTTGCTCTAGGCTTTTGTGTATGATAGACAGTTTCAAGTCTCTTCTCTTGAACTGTCTCTATCCTTCCCCGGCCTGCGCAAACATCCTTGTTTATCAGCAAATTCACACAGGCACCGAGAGAAGGAACCGGGAGGCTGAGCGTGGAGGCACATGTCAATAAGTAGCCCATGCTGCAAGGAAGGCTGAGGCAGGAGGTTCGAGACCAGCCTGGGAAACTTATCAATGTCATCTCCCAAAATATTAAATATAAAAAGGGCCGGGGATGCATCTTTATGGCAGAAGGGTTGCCTTATGTGTGAAGCCCTAGGTTCAATTCCTAGTACTGAAAAAAAAATGGGAAGGAAAAATATAGGAATGATTGAGAATGTTGCTTATTCTTGATTGAAGCATGCCTTTTTTTTTCTTTTTTTGAGATATGGTCTTGCTCTATAGCCCAGGCTGGCCTAGAACTCAGTGGTCCTCCTGCCTCAGCCTCCTGAGTGCTGGGATTACAGGTGTGCACCACCCCATAGGCCTGAAGCCTGTCTTAAGATATGTTTGTATTTTCTCTTGTCCACCATTTCCTCTTAAAGTGTTTCAGGGCGTAAAATGGCAGCACTGTCCCCACCCTCTGCTCCTCCAGGAAGTGCTTCTTATTTCAGAAGGTCACCCAGGCGTCTCCCATCATCCCCTCCACTTCCTGGGCCCTTTTTCTGCTTTGTTCTAGGTCCTTGAAGGAACAGGTTCCCTACTCCACATAGCATCCTGTGTTCCTGGAGCCGCGGCCCTTTCATTCCCCCATATAAGGATGTGCTGTAGCTGTGGAGTCATCTATAGCCTTCATATCCTTATGCAATTTGCTACTCCAAGTTACTTTGAATTCATTACGATAAAGCAATATAATTAAAAAAAATAAGTCTTTAAAATGAAGTATTTAACAGGATCCTGGCAACAAGACAGCCTTAACTTAGCAGAGGGCCAGGCAGCAGGCCGGGTGCACACTCAAGTAAATTCAAAGTTGCATGGTAAACAAGTACGCACAGCAACACTGCCTTGCAGAAAGGACCGGGCAACGGGAGGCCTCATTCTAATCAGTCCTCAAAGGAACCTGCCACACAGAAGTGGCACTTATTCTAATTTAAAGCCCTCATGCTTGCTTCCGTGTTGCAAAATTTATAAAAGAATAACTTCATTAAACCGCCTGGCACTTCAAACACAAATGCAACCCAGCCACAACACAGAAGGAGCTGGGCAAGAGGAAGAGAAATATTCCCAGAGAGTTGTTAGTGCAGATATTAAAATAAAGTCTGCATTGTGGCGGGTCTCTTTCCAACGACATGGTTGGCGGTGCGACTTTCCCTCACCAAGGACCTGTGTCACAGGGCTCTTTACTTCTGTCAGGAGGCCTGTTGCTCTTGCGAGTCTGCTTAATAACACAGAAAACCATTCAAAGCAGTTGGGCAAGCCGTGTCACATGCAGAAATACATCTGGCAGCACATAAATGAATGCTATTCAGAGTTCCTTTCCTGGCTGCAGAGATCAGTTCGGAACACTCCAGTATTACAGTTCCATTTACTCCGCTATATATTTCAGACTCACCTAAATTGTTGAAAAACTAATGTAAAAAACTGTCCCTCATAACCTTGGCTTTCAAGAAAGAAAGCAATATTACAGGTTAAGTAAAAGCAATCTGCTGAATTCCACAGTGGAGCAAAGTTACCGGTAGATCCTAAAACACACATGTTAAGGAAGCTTTTTGTTTTTTGCCTCCCCCGAATCACAGAATTGTGGAAGTGCTACCGTCAAATAACTTCAGGCTAGATGCCTACGCTACAAGACAGTTTGTGTCAGAATACACATCATTTCATGCTGAACAGTCCGCGAATTTCTCAAAGTCATTTTTTAGGGGGAAACATGTCATGAAAAGATGTATCGAGAAGCACGTGTAAAAATGCCAAGCTTCTGAGAAACTCAGTGTCACACACAGGTTGGGCTACCCAGTGTGGTCTTGAGAGATCTTGGTAAAGAGTGGCCCCTTTCCATTCAGGGGTTTTACCAATTCGTGTTGAATTCTGTTTCAAAGAGAACAGAGTAAGCATTCAGAACCCCTGCAAATGGTAACCTAACGCTGGGGCTGGAGGAAATGGTCCTAGGGGAAGTCCAAGGTCTGTGCCCCAAGGTTTTGAAGACTTTATCCAGTTATCTTTTGTAATTTTGCAGTGGGATTCTTGCCTCTGGCTAGAAGACAGAGCTGTTGTAGAGTTTCCAAGCTGGAGAACAGACTGACATAGATGTGAATATTAAAGTCACAATGCAGGATGCTGTGAGTCATGACACTCCTACGATAAACAAGTATTGGAATGGAGTTTATATTATCCTCATGCAGTCATCTTATAGTGTAGAAAGATTTTTTAATATCCAAGGAATATAATAGATTAGTAAAGGTAAGTTTGTATTGTTTTTCCTTCTCATGCATAAAATAGGGCTAATCAGAAAGAGTGAAGGAGCTAATTAAATAATATGCAGTCTTCATTATATAATAAAAATGGTTTATTGATCTTGTGGAATTGGCAATGCAACATGTAGATTCAGTGAATGAAATCTTGAAGATCTCAGTTGAAGACTATTTTATTCATGCTTGGAAACTAGAAACTGTTTTCACTTCTGAAAAATGCCACACATAAAACACCACCAAACTTAACTGAGCCCAGTTTTCCAGAAGGGGCATATACCACGTTAATACAGAGGGCTGGAGTGGGAGCCTGCCTGTACCCCGCAGGTGGCAGAATCCCTTGCTATGGACTTTCATGGAGGGAGAAGAAACAGGCAGGCACTTTTGCTTTTGGAGTGGTACCTGGAAACTTGTTTCATGGACCAACGTTTACTTCCTGAGCACCTTGCTACAAATCAAACCCAGTCTGCTAATAAGAAAGAACGTGTTGTGTCCTTTGCACTTTCGAAAGAGACTTGTTTCAAGAACAATCTTGGGCTGTCTTAGCCAAATCCTTTGTCTCTCATCTCTTAAAAAATGCAATAATCAACTCTGTTAGAAGGAAAGCAGCTCTGAACAAGGTCACATGGAAAGGAAAGCTTACGCAGGAAACACTAAAGGGAAAAACGAAGGCGCGCGATGACATCTAACATATATTTGCACGTCTCTTTTCTGCCTTCCATCTGCCTATAAATCTGCCCCAAGATCCCATGGCTTGCAGATTGCTCCACAGTGCGGGCCCCACTGCCTCCTGCAGCCGCTGTAAACTTCTCCCAGCTCTTCCTCTGACTGAGCTCACATCCTCTCTACCCTTTTACGGCCGCATCCACCTGCCCCCCACAGAACAGCACACACACAAATATGCTCTCTTCCCCTCTGTTTTTTCTGTGCGATGGAGCCAGGCTCTGTGTTTTGGTAGGCAGCCCTCCAGCGCGGAGGTGAGCGTGCATGGGGTATGTTTTCAAAAATGACTCCAACGAGAGGGAGGAATGCGAGATGCTAAACAATGCTGCGCAAAGTTGCAGACTGTTCGGCTACAGTCCAGAAAATGAATCCAATTTTTCATTCTGTCATTATAAATATTTCATCGCAAATGGTACTGATTTTCTGCAACTGTGGTTAAGCAGAGGGCCTCTGTGTGAATATTTAAGGAAAAAAAACAAAACAAAACAAAACGGAGGAAGACAACGAAGAAGGGTGGGGGGGATTAAAGGTTAGCAACCAATTAATTTCTTACTTTAAATGTAAAAGATGCTGGGAGAAATTCAACAGTGATGTAGTGTGTGAGTCAAAGAAGAAGAAAAAAACATTTACTCTGCTCTTCTTCTGACAGTTTCTCATAAAATATCTGCAGTCCATCTATCTTTTAGTACTCCCGGCTCCTCTGGAGAGCAGAAAATGGTGGTTTAAAGCTCACTTCAGTGCCAGTCTGCGGGAGATTGCTTTCCACAGGACCCCCGCTGATGGAGGCCTAGGGGAAGAGGCCCAGGAGTTATTCAATCAGCCCGAGACTCTGGGGCGGCTGGGGGTCCTTTGAGGGCTGATTATAAAGCTGCCCTCCTGTTGCCTGCCTCGGAACAGAACGAAATGAGCAGCCTCTTGCTGAGAAGATTCTGCAAGAAGGAATTTCACCTGTCATGGAGTTTGTCAGAATTTCAGGATTTATCTTGGTGCAAAATTAATAAAATACCAACCAGGATTTCAGGCTGACTACTCAGCTGTGTCATCTCGAAGTGATCTTTCACCCAAGAAATCCTGGTCAGTGAGTACAGCCATTCTTGCCCTACTTTTCCTTGGGAGGATGAGAGAGGTGACGTGACTAATACCGCCCAGATATGGGGATGGAGGGAGAGCCAATTACACACCGGGCTGCGTGAGGAGTGGGTGCCACTGCCTCCGCGTGACCCCTCACTGCACGGCAGTCCTTTGGAAGCCTCTTTGGAATTAGCTTGAGTCCGTGCATCAAAAGGCCATTCTGGAGTTTATAACACAGTGGGTCCCCTATGGCATCACATCTCTTAAATTTCTATGCTGGTATTTCAGGCCTTGGATTTGATTTATCTTTTCAAAAGGGGTACTGATGGCAGACTGTGTGAAGAGCACGCATTAGGAAACATTACAGATTAATCTGGGGTCAGCCAGGAAAATAAGGCAGGATTTCAGCCCACATTTTAACACATATCCTCTGCCTGTCCCATCACTTTCTGGGCTCCCTGGCAGAAAGCAAGGGTGATGCAGCTGAGGGAGGAGGGAAGGACATGTGTGGCCATCTCCATTCCTTCCACCACAGCTATTCCACCCCAGCTGTTTTCACTGGAGTTCTGCACAGCCTGGGTAGTTAGTTAAGGTCCTGAGTGTGTGGCATGACATCACAGATCCTACTGTGTGGGGCCTGGGATGGCACTCAAACTGATGGCTGGCCTAGGTCAATGGTCAGAACAGACAGACATTTCTCAGGACCATGGTCTCACTATGGATCCGCTTCCTGGACAGGGAATTCAGCTTAGAATAGGGTGAACCTGGATATTTATATGCACTTTGTGTTGTGTCCCTGGCCTCCCATGCCTTGGGCCACAAGGCCCTTGTACTAACTGGTGATTGGCATTGCACCGAGGCTCTTAGCTTCATCAAGGGGTTTATGGCAATTATTGCTTCTCTATTTTTTAATTGACACTTTCGAAGTGAGACATTAAATGATGTGGTAATGCATTCCTACTACATCTCTTCCCCTAGCTAAATGACAACCCTGGTTTGGTTTGGAGAACCACCTTTACAAATTGGAAGCAGCCACACGATATTAACATCAAGAGATCTCAGGAAAAAGTGAGAGCGAGAGAGAGAGAGAGAGAGAGATGCAGTTTAGAAGTGGTGCACAGATGGTGGTGGTGGGGATGCAGGGTGCTCTCAGCAAGCTTCAGTGGAGACGCATTAACTCCACCGAGGGATGAGGGCTTCCCACCAGTACTGTCATGAATTATAACTGAGTATGGGAGTGAGGTCTTGGTGCCTGTCTCACAGCAATATACCGTTCCATTTTCCTGCACAGCGACCTTTCACCCTTATAAACTCAAAGCACTGCTCGGCACACTGCTGATATTTAATGGTACCACAGTAGCCTTTTATATGTGTAGAAGGCACACAAGCTTAGCAGATGTGCCTGGTGGTGTCAGTCAGACAATTGTAAAATTAAGTTTTGGTGATGTAAGACAGGAAATCTTTGATGGGTGCCTCGGGTGTCCAGGGAGCAGTAGTTTTCTGCCAACTGAGGAGATGCCTCAACATAGGAGGGGGAGAAGAACCCAGTACAACTTCCTTCCACCCTGACAATGGCCAGCCAGGGAAAATCTCTAACCTTAAGAACTTTCCCCTCCTATGTGAAAGCAACTCCTGCTCAGTGAATTATCTGTTTACTCATTCAATGAAGTTATCAATGAAGGAGACCTGTTATTTTAGGCAGTTTGAAATTTCACCAGTTTTAAAAAGGACTCGTTTACCCTGCCTTTCACTCCCATTTAGAGCCTCAGAGTTGCAGTTCTAAATGACAGCACTGCGAGCAGTGCTTTTAAACACCATTCATCTCTCCTACCCCACCTCAGCCTTTTGCAGAACGCTGCTCTCTCTCCAATAAGGGGAACTTACTCCTTCATAGCTGCAGGGCAGAGCCTGTCATGAGCTGTAGATTTGCTGCAAATATAACAATAAAGGATACAAATGTGAATTCCTCTTAAAATACACGTTTGGCTCTGAAGCTGCCTTGCCTTAGCAAACCCGATCAAGGGCGGCCTATCAATCCTGCCCCAAATGCACAGACCAGCACAATGCAGGTTGCATTCCGAAGGATGGCCACGTCCATGCCTGAAGATGCTAGAGTGAATTCTTTGCTCTAGCAAAGAATTTCAGGGGATTGATAGTTAAAGTCCATGATTATCATCTCTCTTGCCCTAATTGTCACAACAGTTGGATATGGAAGTGCTGTTTCCCAGTAGTCAGATAAAAGTTTGTAAACACAAAGGTCTATTCTTGGCACTCAGTCTTGGTTAATGTGAGGAAATCGACCCCTGTGTGGAGCAGATGTCTAAAATAGGAATACATGCAGAAGTTGTGTGTGTTTGCCTGGATGGCAGAATGTTCTAGAAATCTGGGTTTCCAGCTCTCTCCAAAAGACGCGACTGCAAAGGTGCTGAGACACAGCTCAGTCTTTGCAGGGCACTCTTGCCTGCGGTCTTTCACTCCTGTTGGAGGCAGATCTTCCTGAGCGGTGGCAGCAGGCTGTCTTGGCGACATGGAAGACGGCAGGGCCAGCAAAGCCCAGCCAAAGCAGAATGTGGCAGAGGTGATGAGTGCTTCCAGGGGGTTGGGAGGGAGGGGGCTGTGGAACTGGCCACAGTGCTCTTCAGTACACCCTAGCTGGATGCTCCATAAAGTCGCACTGATGGCAGATCGGAGATGGCCATCTGTCGTCAACTCTGGGCCAGACAAAAAAATAATGTAATGGCAGCTCGCTAACAACAAGGCTGTTGGAGGAGGGAACAGAGTCCTAGAACAAAGGGGTGGTGTGCTGTCTTCTAATAGCAAAAACCAGCCATTGATATGGACATCAAGAAATTAATGGATGGAGAATATTTTAAAACCAAGCTGGGAGCCTGTAAGAACAATTCAAATGCAAATAAGTGGTTTCCTTTTATTGCAATCACCTCCCCTGCCCTTACTTAGGTCATATTAACCACTTGCTTCTTGAAAATTTGACTACTAGGACACATGGTGAAGCAGTGAGGGCCAAATTCAGAAAAAGGTGAGACCAGGTTGTGCCTCCAAGCATGCACACACCGATTAGGCACTTACTGGTACAAAACGGGTAATTGAAAACGCATTTACTCATTTAGCTCAAATGAATTCATTGTGAGAGTCATGCTTATCTTTCTGTGTGGATGCTTAATTTCTAGATGTAGTTCTACTGAAAAGCAAAGTAAAAGTGTATCACCTTCAGATGTAATATAAATGCTATAAAATTACGAAGTCCCTTGTTTGCTTAAAAACCTTTTTGAGAGAGACAGTAGAGAAGAGAGAGACAGAGAGGGAAAGACAGAGGGTGGGGGATAATAGTCCAACTGAGGTTAGGTTAGCAATGCCCTATTTCTGTGTCCTAGGTGATTAACTTTCTGCCTTCAATGGTAAGGCCAATCAATCTTGATTGAATTATCCAATATTAACAGCTGAAAGTGATCAAAACTAATGGTGAAAACAAAGCACCAGTCAATAAATCAATGCAAATGATTTGGTTCCTGGAGATCCAATCAAATAAAAAAAAAAGTAGATCAATTTAACCACTGAGCAAATTAAGTGGAAGTTGCCCCAGCACCAATTTGCTTCCAAAGCCCTGCAGGCCCACAAAACAACAAAATGAGGGGATGTATGCGGTGGACCAGTTCCAGAACCATGCACTCGTTTAACCCAATTTATACTCCTGTGAATCTCAGAGCCTCCCTGGTGTGCTTAGGGGATGAGCAGAAGCCACACAGAGACACAGAGGATCTGAGGGACCACGGCACCAAGGGGTATGGCCCATGCCACACAGGAAGGGCAAGAGTGCTGCTCCTCCATACAGACAGCCCCAGATATACCAGGTCTAGGCATGGCAACTGGCAAATACTTCCAGGTGGAGCCTTGAAGGAGGACCATGTGACAGGAGGCAAGGCAGGACAGCGTCTTGACTCTTTGGTGATAATGAAAGGAATTTTTAACTTCTGTGAGAAATCAAAATTATGCTCTGGAGAAATACAGAGAGGACAGGTCTGAAGGGCAAAGCAGCACACTGTGTTTGGACGTGTTGTGAGCTGTAGCACGCACGGTCCCATTTCTTCCTGTTTGCCTCCTCAGGAAGAAAACAAGAAAACAAAAAACCAAAACAAAAAACCCTAAAGGAAACCTTTCTCCAGACCATACCCAGATCCTACCTCATCTTTTACAGAGGGGCAAGACAACATTTTTTGTTTTATTTTGTTTTCAGCCACATATTTCCTTCAGTGTAGGAAGTTGTCACAGTGTTTTGAAACACATTTCTGAAGGCCAACATAAAGAACTGAATTTTATAGTTAGGTGCTAGGAAACAAAACAAAGAGGTGCAAGGCTCCGGATCATGTGCAAAAGATGCATGTTTACAAATGAGAATTTTACCCGAAAACCAATTAACATGAAACCATGTCAAAGTATGATTAACTGGAAAATTATCTCAGTGAACTACAATAGGGAACTAAGGAATATTCTGTAATGTCTGGGATAGAGATTTTATTTCCAAATAATGATGAATCTTGATTGTGTTTACTTGGAAAAGCATTACCAATGCAGGATGAGGCCCAGAGAGACAATGTTCAATGGGTGTCTATTAGCCAGCTTTTCCCCATGTAATTCTCCTAGATGGAAAATAAATCCCTCTCTCAGAAACGCTTATAACAATTGATGATCTATTACCTTATCCAAGAGTTATTTACATGCATACCTTTTCTTTGCTGGTAGACTATAAATAAGATATATTCCTAATTATTTTTGATATTTTCCTAAAAAGCCAGAGTGTTTGGCATCACCATGAATTTTAGCATTTGTGATTTCTGACTGTCAACAAGGACCCTTGAATATCTCAGCATGTATAATTCAAACCTTCGGAGACATACATCTGTAGTGCCTTTACAGAAAGGCTGGATTAGGGCCAGTAACTTAGTCAGTGAGGGACCCAGGGAGCCATCCAGTAGCTACATTCCAGCGCCGCATTGTTGTCTTGGATGTCCCATCCTATATGCATTAACTCATGTCACTTTCAGAAATAAGATCATAAACCTTAAGCACTAAACTGTGATGCAAAAAGTAAGCACCAACCTCAGGAAATGTGGCAGAAAAGTGATTTGAGAAGAAAATGAAATAGTTGTAGCGACAGTGACAAATTTCAACTTTAGTGAGATCTGGAAAGTCTTGGCCTGTCCCTTGGAATGTCAAATGTCTACTGGACTTTGGATGTGGAAAACACTGCATTTATGATTTAATGCAGGGAAGAACAAAATATCACAGTTATCTTTGATTCAAAAGGAACTGAAATATCAGCCTCTCAGAGCCTACTGTTCAGCCAATTTGCTCCAACTCTACTGTAGAGATTCTCTCAATCTTGACTGAATTCCTAATGGGACGAATGAAGGCAGTTTCTAAGTGGACACATCGTGGGAGGAGGATGTTTTCACTGCCATCCAACTGAAGATTTTTCTAGAGGCACCGATTAAACAGAAATTCATGTACTGGAAGAAAGTGGCCTATTCAACATATTTTTACAAGCACGCCACTTGCTCACACCTGTATAAACCACTGTGGATACAAATATGCATTGTAGGGTATTATTCTTGGATCAGGTCATCCTCTCTTGAAGCAGCTTCCCTAAATTCTGCTGAAAAAAATCTGAGCTCTATGAGGAAAACATGGGAAACACTGAGCATGTTCACTCACTTTTAAAATAAGCTGTTTATTTTGTTCAAATAATGGACTTTTACTGCAAAGCACACTTGTCCTCACGCCAATGTGGTAGGTAGATCAGATTTACTTGCTAAACTGGTATCTTGCTCAGAATTATACATTATATGTCAATAACTGTATCTCTGGATGGAATTTAGATCTTCTGGTCAGCAAGGCGTAGCAATTACTTGAAGCATAGCCTCTACCCTGGCAAAAGCTGTGTTCTTTGTCTTAGATGGAAAGTCTCATTAAAATAATAATAGTCAGTGAGGACCCAGTGAGCCATCCAGTAGCCACAATAATAACACACTAACCATAAGCTTAAAATAAAGGCTTCATCTTGCCTTTCTCTGACAAGAGAGGTGGCTGGTGATGTCCAAAGGATGGTGCTTCAGTGCTTGATCTCCTGAAGGTAG
Source organism: Hydrochoerus hydrochaeris (assembly GCA_004027455.1). Taxonomy (NCBI): domain Eukaryota; kingdom Metazoa; phylum Chordata; class Mammalia; order Rodentia; family Hydrochaeridae; genus Hydrochoerus; species Hydrochoerus hydrochaeris. The sequence continues at coordinate 36,180 of PVLA01000991.1, forward strand.
TGTGGAATGCGGAATTTCCTAAACCAATGGCCATGTAGGCAGTATAAAGGAAAGCAACTCAGTGCATATATATGTGTGTACATACACAAGTACATGTGGATATTTGACACACACTACGTTATACGTGTGTTGGTACACAGTTTTAATTAGCATTGTTTCTCTTTATGTGTGTGTGAGCACATATATACATCTGTGTATAAATTTTATGTCCAGTAATCATTTCTATCCACATATTAAAGAAAGGACTTCATGTTTTTATCTGAGGATAAACAATGAAATAAATATAAATTATTTTATTATGGTCATGAAATCATTTACGTAACATTAAAAGATGCTGTATGGTGATATTACTGGGCAATTTGAAATGCACATTCTAAGCTTTCCATGTTATTCTTAGTCAGATATAAAGGGCAAATAAATTCTATATGTTAAGATCACTAATAGGATTTCAGTTCTTGAACATTTAACTTTACAGACTCGTTTGCAAGTAAATCTGATCTACCTACCACATTGGCATGAGGACAAGTGTGCTTTGCAGTAAGAGTCCATTATTTGAACAAAATAAACAGTTTATTTTAAAAGTGACTCAGAATGGTTTCATTTTTCTACTCTGTCATTATTTTCTATTGTCACCTTAATTTCAGTTGATTTTTCCCCCCTCATCTTAGCAATTAACAAAGCTGCATCACCTTTTTCATATGTTTATTGTTCCTAATTTTTATATACAGGAAACAAAATAAATAAAATTTAAAATCATTTTAATTCCATCCTCTAAAATAATTTGGGTAATGAAAGCAAGTGAACAAAACTATGAACATCTAAGGTTAACACATAAAAATGAAAACACTTTCAAAAACAGAAGTAAATTTCTGATCCATTTTTCTCAATATGTTGAAACCAAAGCCACTGCTGTTACTGGGCATTTTAGCAAATAGACCTACACAGATATTCCCATGACTGTGGATTATAGCTTTGTGAACTATTGACTACAAAGTCAATATTTCATCTCAGATTCACAATAATAATAACATACTAACCATAAGCACTGTTCTTATCTGCAGAATGCTACACATATTAAACCAGAGTAGTCCTATCAAGAGAAAATATATATGATTTTAAGTTGTAAGAGTAGAAAAATAATGCTTTAGCTTTGAATTACAGAATAAGTCTCCTTTGGTCCCAGATCACAATGAATGAATCTAACGTGCTTTGAGAGATGTTTCACTTCATAAGGTCACAAAGACTTAGAGCTGTGTGTGCTGTCATAAAACTGGCAGCTCTCAAAGGGTGGCCCAGGGACTGCTGTGGTCTCCTAGACACTTTTAGGGGGTCCGGAAAGATGAACCTATCGTCATAGTACCAGCAGACAGTATTTGCTCTTTACACTCTCATTACCTCAAAAGTGAAGTGCAGAATTTTCTAGAGGCTACACAATGTGTGATGACATCACCTAACCACTATGAGACTGTGTGCTGTCTCCTGCACTTCACACATTTCTCAGTTTTCATTTCTACTATGAAGAATATCAATAGAAAGTAACCCCCATAAAGCAGAGTTCTCTGTGACCTTCAATAATTCCTGAGAATGCAAAGACCTCCTGAAATCTACAAGTGGGAACCACTTGTAGAAAAGAATGAATACCATGTGTTACATGCAACTCTAAAGTAAATTATAAAAGAAACCTGGAGTCCAGAAGGATGTATTTCATTGCTTAATCTTGTTTTACCTACAATGGGTCAGAGACCACCGGTGCCACAGTGCTGGCTTCCTTTAATGACAGTAATTGAAGGTTAGAGATTACTAATAAAGTAGACAAGTGGAGGTTTATTGCAAATATTTTTTCAAGAATATTAGATAGATATCACTCTTACAGAATCTGTATAATTCTGATGTTAACCTATTACTTAGTTAATTCTGCTTCATAGTTTCTTTACTAATTAACAGTGCCACTACGTATATTGACTGAATTTTTCATAGATTCTTGAAACAGTCAAAACCAGTTATTCCTTGACACTCACTTCAGCAACAGTGTAATATTTCTTCAAACAGAAATTTAAATCCTTTTAATAATATATGTTTTTAAACAAAAGCTTAACTCTCTCTATGTTCAATGTTCAACTGGCAAACAGATGTAATACAATGTTTTTTTAGAAGTGATAATGGGTAAGATAGTAACTACTAATTTTAATCCATTGACATAATTTAATGGGCTTACCGGTCTTTAAAATATATTCAAATGTTCATCTCTTTTACTTATGCATTCACATACAGAATGATAACCAAGAAGATAAACTGCTAAAAATTTGATATTTCAATATATAATTTGCATAAATGTGGGTTCATCATAGCCTAGGGAGACACAGGTGACCCAGGTTCCTGTGTGGGTAGAGACAGAGAAGGTGGACTCTATAATCCTTAGTCTTCCCTCTACCAGGTAACCAGATCAGCATCTATTTTACTTGCTTCAGGGGTTCAAAATAAAAACTAATAGATTCCCCCATTTCAAGGTGAATCATTTTATCATTAATTATAATTTCATAATAACAAAATAATTATGGGCTAGGGATTTAGCTCAGCACCTTAAGCACCTGTCTGGCAAGCATGAGGTCGTGAGTTTGATCCCTGGTACCAAGAAACCCAAAACAAAACAAAAACAAAAAACAGAACAAAATAATTTTAAGTTTAGCTCCATTATCCTCCATAGAAACTGACAAAATTGAAGGAAATGGATTTTATTCATTTCATTTAGTCAGGTAAATAAGAATAAGAAAATCATATTCATTCCCCAGATAAAGTAATAGGAAACAAAGAGATATTATCCCTTTATGATAAGTGATATTTCTTGAATAAAATTCAGATGCCTGGCATATTTTTAATTACCAGTCTATTGCTAAGAAGAACTGAAATAACCAAATACTTATTTCTAGCCATTATTTCATCTTCACCTGCTAGCAGTCCTGTGTGAGACTTGTTTATTTTTTCCTGAGGTTCAAAGAAGTTGGTCACACATCCAGTAAGTGGGCTACTCAAAGCTAACGCCAACACTTTTGGGTGTCCACATTTTTAGCTAGAGGGGCGTCGTTTTAACAATGATTATTCCATTTCATCAACTGGAAGGAATACGTCCTGGACAAGAGTACATTTTTTTCCCTCTTCCCTTCTTCCCAGTGTTAGGACCCTCAGAATGACAATAGCCTGGACATCTGTCCAGCTTGGAGCCCTGTGGGAACAGAGCATGAATAAAACAGGATTTGGGAGAATGAGCTGTGACAAGTGAGGTGAATGATCCCACAGTCCAATAAACTTGACCCCTGTGCCTCTCACACTAGGTCAGAAGGTCCAATTATGGGTCTGTTCGAGTTCTTTTTATGATTGACAGTAGCCAGAGGCAAAATTACTTTGGTGCCTACTAATCTGGTCTCTAATTTTTCTTTTGCCCCCAAACACTCATAGCATCATGGCGGCCCAGGGTGACTGAGACTATGAATCCACATTTAAAATGCCCTTGTTCCCTGTAAGAATAGCAACTGGTTTCAGTCCTGGTCTTCCTCAGGAGAACATTACCTGCAGCTCTGTTTGGAAGAAAAACTTCTGCGGACATTGTGTACAGTCATAGATCTTGTCTTCTTGTCCATGGGCAGAGAAAATATGTTGCTGCAACTTGTTCGCTTGAACAAACACTGAAATGATAAAAGAGTGGTGCAACTGGGTTATTTTATTTCTGAGATGCTCTTGGTTGATGACCAATACCTGCGGGCTGTGACCGACCGCCACACACCTTGGGAGACGGAACCCACACTCCTGGTTGGGTCTCTAGCTTGTGTTCAGATGCGCTCTATCAAGAACCCAATTGAAACCAAACAGCTCCAAAGTAATAGTTTATGGAGGCCCTGCTCCCTGTAAATTTTTTAAAATAAAGCTGAAAATTGTCAAATACACAACTCTGTCTGGCAAGAAATGACTCTTACTTCTCAGCAACCCATAGGTTAAGAAATCATAGATGCCAAAACCCTGTTTATTGTATTTGCCTAAAGTTATAGCTAGCAAACTGTTCTCTATTTAAATGTGTTAATGCTAAAAATTATACCCCACAGCTGCTCTGGGGCACTGTCTATAAATGTACAACAGAACGGCAGGTAAATTCTCTTTGGATACTTTAAGATCAACTCAACCTACACACTGAATGCAAGGATTTCAATAATATAAACATGTTCAATTTTAATGACTACAAAACAAGGCCCTAAGACTGTGTAACAGTTTACCTGGGAGACATACTATTAATAATTAAATTGTATATGCCAGAGGCAGTGTTTGGGTTGGCAGAACTGACTTCTGATGGATGCCTGGTGCACTGTGACCTAAAAAAGTTTGCATCTACAATATTAATCTGTATAGGCAGGAAAAGGATTTATTAAAGATGTTGGCATTTGACTCTAAATCCACTCTAATCATTAAAATTATTTTAATTGCCAGCCAACCTAAAATATTAGAATATTGTTCTTGTGAGTCATACATTTTAATCACATTTCTCATTACCTTAAAAAAACGGCTCAGATTTCCTTCCCCACCTAACATGCTTTATATTAGAAGGACCCCCCCCAAGTTATTTCTAAATTACTTCAAGATACACTAACAGGATTTAGACGTCTGCACAGAAAATGATGCAGGCTCTTCATGATGAATGCATTTTTGTCTCTTTACACACCTCAAGAAAAAGAAATGGATTTTTTCAAAATACAGGTTTGCAACTAAATCTCCATATACCTTAATGCATTTTATGAGGTTTCTGGCTATAGCAGGAAAGAAGTGTGTTATTAGGGGTCTTAATTGGGAGGAGACCTACGACTCTGCTCCTCTGCGCAGACTTATTAGGAACACAGACCCTTAACATACACATTACTGATTGTGAAAAAAATAACAGTACATTAACAAATCTGACCCCATAAAAGAATTCCAAATGAAGGATGGGGAGTGGCTGATGGAATTACTGAATGGGGAACCAGAAGCAGAGCCACAGACACACGCAGGGGCCACGGAGGCAATACATAGGCCTCTTTTCTTTCTGTTTTATTACAGAACAGAAATCCACAGGCTGCTTGAAGTGAGGGCAAATAATCAATGCTTGGAATCTTGCACTGTAAACAAAGGAGTGAATTTTGAAGCACTCCTGTACACCCCTAGCCAGCGAATATAAAGGAAAAATAGCCTGGAGGGCCTGGGCCACCGAGTCCAAGACATGGGTAAAATAATCACCAAGGATTTTCCCAAAATAACTTTGTCACTGTTGGGGCTGAACCAGAAATATGTGTGATCATATTTTAACTCCTACAGGTTTCAAATGATAATTTCTGATTTACATATCGCCCCCCCCAAAACCATGTTATATAATACCTAATAAGTTTCTTTAAAGCATAAATTTATATCAACTTTAAAAATTCAATTTCATAGGAAATAAATATGTCGCCTAATCTGTTTTCTACTTCAAAGAATTTTGGGAGCATTATAATGCTATCGTTTTAATTTCTTCTGGCAAGCGTCATAAAATTCCCTGGGTTTAGGTAACAGATATGTGCCTCCAATACGGCCGCAGTTTGAGCTGAGCATCCTGTGATTAAAAAGCAGCCTTGGCCTTGATAACCTTTTAACACCGAGAGGAAAAAAAGTGAACGCAACACGGATGTCCTTCTCTAAATGGAAACGTGAAAACTTGCCAGAGAACTTGAAATGCCATTCGTTCGTCCTGACAGTTAACCTTCCTGCCCATCGGAGCCGTTAAGTAGGCTGCAATCAATAATGCTAATCGGCAGAAATCAAACATCTTCTCCCCAAATTGAACGGAAGTCCTCTCTGTAAAAGGCCATGGCAGTGAGAAGTGCGTCTTGGTAAGAAAGATGTGAGGGGGCCACGGAGTGTCCAGGGCTTTCCTGAAATGCGACTCCTACCTGTAAAGCAGACCGGACACTTGAAGGTGCCTCCCATCCCTTCGAAGCTATGCTCTATCAGGTGGCATTGGAGCTTGGCGGGGGAGTCGAAGGTCTGGCTGCACAGTTTGCACTCGTGGTTAAGTCCTTCGTCTGTCAAGAAGAACGCATGAACGGAAAAGGTGAAACCCAGCGTATCTTTACTAGACTACTGCGTTAAGTATAGTTGCCCACATTAAACTACTTCTATCACCTGATATAAACATGTAGTAGTTTATACGGTTTCTGGCTACTTCATATTTTTTATGAGTTTGTACCAGTTTCTGGAATTTAAACTCCAAAGATAATCAGAAGTTAGACTTTTTTTTAAAGGTTTTAAAGTATAATTAGTGTATCAATAACAAGACATTTAGTTTAATTATGATTTTATGGGTTCTGTATTTTTAAAGTTCTAAAAGGACCCATAGAAAAATGGGCAGTTTTGTTTTCAGTGCTTTGCTTCGGGCTTGCCCAGAAGTTTCCAGAAGTTTTTGATCCTAACCATAAGTTGTTTAATGGTATTTCTTTCTTTTTCTATTTCAAAGTTTTCTAGTGGGTGTGAACTATCATTAATGCTTATGCTGCCTTATTAATACTCTGCTTTGCACTACTAGCCCACAAATTCTTCCCATTCATTATTTCCATAACTTTGTAAGAGAAAAAAAAATTTTTTTCCCTTGGTGCTGGGGATCGAACTCATGACCTTGTGCTTTCCAGGTAGGTGCTTACACTGCTGAGCTAAACCCCCGGCCCTGTAAGAGGAAGTTTTAATTCTGTGCTCAGATCCACTCTGCCTATCTTTCTCTGACGCATTTTCATGAGCTCCATTTTTTCCTGTCATGGCAACAAGACAGTAGAAAAATATTTCAATGAATTAGCAATCGCTGTTTGCACTACAGACAGAAAACATTTTTTTTTTTTGTCTTTTTTGTCTTTTTGAGACAGGATCTTGCTATGCAGTTCAGGCTGGCCTTGAGCTCACTTTGTAGCCCAGGCTTGTCTCAAAGTCACAACGATCTTCCTGCCTCAGCTTCCCAGGTGCTGGGATTACAGGCATGAGCAACCACGCCTGGCTCAGAAACCATTATTTTTAGGCTGCTTTTTCCTTATGAAAATGTTTACCATATTTTAGATCCAAGCATTATCCTAGCTTGTTGCAATTCCAAGAATGGAGACCAAGAAGCTTTAGGACTAACAGCCTGGCAAGCACCTCTTCTGTGCCCACTGCATTTCAGACACTGCTCTATGTGCTTCAGATAGGAATCCACATCATTTCACAGCAAGCCTACAGGGGATCCATTTTGTTAGACCCATTTTACAGACGAGACAAATGGGGCCCTTTATGGCTGATATAGTGAATAACTTTGCTCTGAGTTGAAAATGCTAATAATGAGAAGACTCAGAATTTAAATGTAGTCTGCTATCAGGGCCCAAGGTCTGTGACCATAACAGATAGGTTATACCTTCTACTTGATACTTCCAAGAGTACTCGTCAGGAAAAGTAAGAGGTACAGTTGCACTTCAACCTGGCTTGTTACCAACTCATATTTTCACCATCTCTTATTTGCAAGAATTTAAAATACTGCAAAGGAACATCTGTGTCAGATATCTTAGGTCTAGGGAATGTAAAACACAGCCACGCCAGGGGGATAACAAGTCTCTGGAGTCAGTTCTTTCCATTCAAATACAAGAGCCTTGTGTAAGTCCTTCACCAGCTGATATTATTGGCAATACAAAGTCTCAAGTACAAAGTGAGTTATTATTAGCTAACTAGGAGTAAAATCACCCTATTTGTATTCCTAATCTTTCTTCTCACACAAGTATGAGTCTTTAGAAGCAGAGGACTGGAATTTGTAAAAAGAGAAGCAAAGCACTAATTAAGCCCCCCAGTACTGTCTACATTTCACAAGAGATAAAAACCTCCTCTGTATTTGGGTGGCACAGTAAATTCCTTGATTATAATTATGTAAGAGGGAGTTTAATTGTGTCTACCGACATGACAAGGGGTTACGCAGAAAGCTTTAGGGATTACATACGATCAAAAGTATTTTCCACTTTTAAGAAATCTGTTCCATTCTTTATAAACATTCCTAAAGTTGTCAAAAATTTCCAAATTGTAGTTAGTCGTGAAAAAACTGAAGAAACCCTATAGTAGGGAATTGGATCAGAAAGTTACTTGTCAGAAATATTGTCAGTTCAAAAGTTCCCTATTTTTTCCAGCATTCCACATCTTTTATTTTAGAGAGCAAGATGGTAACTAAGACTTTTAATGGCATTCTAAAATTGTATATTTTCTTCTCACGCTGAACCTCACAGAATGCACAATTAAAATAATAATCAGTAAAATTATATTTGTTTGGCACACAAACTAAGTCATAGCCTATGGATGTGAGCTAGTACACATTTGTTCCAGAGTTTTAAAACTGTAATAGTTGCAAAGTAACCTAAGTAGACCTGATGGGGTTTTCCTTGGGGATAGTGATTGATGGTTATGTGTACATAAAGGGAATTATGCAAGTGAGACTGCTCTTTAATGTGACATACTCCTTCTTTACTGTATTTTGTTTAGAAAAAGAAATAAAAATAAGTAAGATATATGTGTATGCAGACAAAGAAAAGTGGCTCTATCAATGTTTGTGTATTTCCTACCCAAAGAAGAGATGATGCATTCCAAAATGTTAAATAATCCAGATGTGGTCAAGTGATTCATGAAAAGGTAACACACAGTCATAAAGGTGCTTATGGATTATTAGCACAGGTGTACTTGTCATGTATTCCACCCCTTATTTGTGGAGGTACTAAGTGACACGCATGGTAATGATGCGCACATCCAGTATTTCCAGAAGTATCCTCACTGCTTAAAAGTACTTTGTAATACTGAGAAAATACTGGAGGTTCTATCTGCCTTTTATTTGTAAGTGACACAATGAGGTCTTTTCCAATAAACTGATCTCCTAGGTATTTGATGAGAAGATAAAACACCTCTCAACTGTCACACAGCAAATAAGATAAAAGCCATGGAGCCCAAGCGTAGGCAGTGACCACACCAACACATTTCTCCCACTGTTGTTCCCTCCCCTACTCCCTTTCTCCGTCCTCACACTTGCTTATTGCTGCAGGGTCAAATGTATAATGAGTAAGGAAGATAGGGGACACAGGAAATGTTTTTATGACTGGCTAAATAATTCATTTTGTATTTTTTAATTGAAGGGAGAGGGGCATAGGTACTAATAGAAACCTTATGGAACTTACTTATAAGAAGTTCAAAGGGGCATCCTGATTCAGAGTCTGTTTACCTCTGCTCTCATGAATTCTATATTTACCCCATGTGGCTAACAGCAGTATCTCAACTTTCAAAAAAATGTCTAAGACCCATAGAATGAGGGATCTGGCTGAGTTAAACCCCATTTCCTTTCAAAGCTGATGTTCCTTTCAAAAGATGATGATCATTAGCTGAGCTGATCAACACTTCCAATTTCAAGGAAACCCAAGGCTTAGGCTTGGGATGTTACCCCAAAGCCATAACTTGAACCTTGTCTCCCTCCACTTCTTCCTAAAGGTGCCAAAAAGCTTAAAAATTCAATCAAAATAACCATTTCTGCTCTCTGGAAAGGTAGCAGCTGACAGTAATTGGATAATACAGTCTGCCTCATTTATTAAAAAGAGATTCAAAGTCAATTGATTTAATAACCATTACAATATTCCATTAAGGATATAATAGGCCAGTGCAATCTTATTTTTTTATGAAGAGTTATAGATGGAATCTTTGGATGAAACTTCTAGATTTTTCTGCCTCTTTTTGCTTATCTAGATCTCCAGATTTTCTAAAATAAGCACAGTTTGTGCTCTTTTAGGTTACTTTGAATTAAAACACACAAAAGTAGAGATAAAGATGAAGATGGAGAGGGAGAGAGAGACAAGGGTGGTGTTCAGGGATAGGAGAGGGGGAAGAAGAGAAGGCGAGAAGGAGGGAGGGAGGTAAGGAGAGAGAGGGGGAGAGCAAGACAGACAGGCAAACAGACAGAGAGAAACAGAAAATCTATTATTTCTATACCCTACTAATAAAGATTGATGACAGCACTCAAATTTTGATAGCCAAGAAGCTACATAGGAAGTCAGGAAGTAAGCGACATTATGTGGTAAAGATAAACTCCAATTTTTCACATTAAAGTATTGTAGCCAAGTACGCGTGGAGACAAGGGTTAGCACAAGGGAAAGAGAAAAAACCAGAACGCAAAGTAGCCAGCTGAACGAGATGGTGATGGAGCTGCCATTACAAGCATGTATGTTTCTGCAGCACACATGAATCTCTCCCCCTTGTACACTGACCAGTGGGTGTGTAGCGAGCCCAGCTCCGGGGTCCAATGTCAGAGTGAAGCGCACATCGTCAAGAACATGATGGAAGCCAGCAACTTCCTGTCTTTGTCACTATCTCAGAAGCGTGACCGAAAATGGTTTGAGCACAATTGAGAAATAATTTCACTTGTACAAAAATTTCAGCTCAAATAATTATTTCCATTTGTTAATCTTCATTTAAGTGTGAACATAAATGTAAACAGGAAGCAAGTCTACATCAACGAGGCCGATGTTCAGGTAAATATTTGCTCTAGTATTAAATGTTTCAAAGGAGAATGACTGCATACATAATCGAAGGACGGCCTGGCTGCCGGGGTGGGAAACGTGACCATCCTTGACAAAATCTGCGCTCTAAGGAAACAACTGAGCCAACACCAGTTCAGAGGTGCACTGTCATTTCTCTTTCCAGTGTCCACAAGCTGGACATAAGGAACTGTTAATCAGCCTGTTTGATAGCCAGAGCAACAATAGCTACCATTCGGATGCTCAAGCAGAATTCCTGCTATGAGCTTCAGTGTGCACCTGTGGGCTTACCACGAGACACTAACGTTTCAATCTAAGCTTTGAACAAGAGAAACCCTTTCAGCAGCCTCCAGACTGTCCCAGGCTTATACTCCTTTGCCTTCAATAAGAACAGAAATCTAGAGCAGCCACAAGCAAATATTCAGAGGTTGACTTACACGAGGCGGTTATCTCAGGCCCCTTTAGACTGCCTGATCAACACTGCAGACATCACTAGGACCAATTTGTAACAGTTTATAAGTAGAACTCCTTCTCTCATTTCCCCCCGAGACTGGCCAGAAGGGTCCTCCAGCCTCTTTCCCAGCATAAATCTATAGGCTAAGGTCCACACACACAAACCCTCCTGGTCCATCCTCATGTGGCAAGGACCGTACTAAAAAGCTCTGATCTGAGTAGGAGTCAACTCTGCCCTCCGAATCCAAACAGAGGAGTCAAATGCCCTGCAGTTGTAATTTTTCCAGTTCCAATGTATGTAGCACTATACATATATATATATATATATATATATATATATATATTCCAAGAAAACTATGCCCTAAACCAATTCCCAACCCCCATGCTTTACTTTGCTTCTTCTCTTCCCTAAGTTAATTTCCAAGCGCACATTTATAATCAGGGGTCTGAGAAGAAACAAAGCAAAACTATACATGACAAAACTCAGCCCTCGGCTACATTGGCTCACTACGCTTTCTACCAGGGGTAGAAAAATAGGCAGCCTGTGCTGTAATTTGCCACGCACACAGCCAGCCCATTCTTTCTAGGTCCGTGGCACCCTGGCCACTGTAATTTGTTGTGTTATATACGGCACATACTTCACAAGTGTAACAGAAACACGTGAAGGTGCTAATTTGGCAGTGGAGAATATGACTTAGGTTTCAAAGTCTGCCAGCAGATTAGTCATTAAGCCTCCGAAGTAAGGCAGAATCGGAGTGTTAAATATTTTGTAAACCCCTTTTTTTCCTACACCAGTTAAAAGAGTTCTTCCCTTATTCTTGGGAGCAATTTAGCGTGAAAATGAATATGGCCTGAAGATGGGCCCCTTTCTTGGGCGCTTTCTCCTGCCACTGTCAGGATTGCTCTGCCACCTGAGGGAGGAATGTGAGACATAAGCATAAGACGCTTAGAATGAGAAAGAACAAATGGTGGGAATGTGAGCAAAGGAGAACCAGCAATCTTGACTTTTACCCTCCGTGCATAAAGCACCTTATTCATAGGCATCTCAAACAAACAAACACGCACACAGCCAAATGATATGCATCTTGCATGCCTAAGCCAGAACTAAACTTCAAAAAAAAAAAATCTACAAGGTATAAGTCTACATTTAGCTTGATTGTTAATTTATTTTTTTAAGCCAGTGGCCTAAAGATTGCAATGCTTTTGGACTTTATAAGTAAAATCACTGATATTGACAGTTTTTTCCTTTCTTGAACTTCTCATTATCAGCAGGGCTAAAGCAGGAAATGACTCAACTGGGGTAGGCTGCATGGTACCCAGCAGATTTTAAAGAGCCCAGGGGCTGCCTAGAGCCCCATAAACATCAGCAGCTTGGAAACTAGCAGGAGGTCCAGGTGGGTAGGGACGGGAGAGGCAGGCAGTGGGATTTCAGATGCTCTGAGATGTAATACCATCCAAAGCCTCCTTGGCTATTACTATTGGTTATTAGAAATAACTATTAGAATATTCTCATGGTGGAGAAAACATTGGAATGTTTTTCAAATAGTAAGCAATAAAACCAACAATACACTGAAAAGGTGGCTTTCCTCCAACTGTGGGGACTCAGCAGTGTTTTTTCTTTGGCACAGGTGGGGAATAAGAATAAACACACAGAGTAAGATGCCTCTCAAATCTGATAAATACCTTGGTGCTTCTAGTTCTTTCTTCTCTTTGGGAATAGAAAGATAGGACTTGAAGCTGAGCTGTTGGTGAAAACATACAGTCCTAGCAAACAGCTTTAAAGATTTTTTTTTAACCTAAAATGCTGTAATTAGAAAAAAAGTTAATGGAAGGATGCTGATAAAACCATATTGACTACATTTCCAACCAAAGAAAGACATATACTTAACCAAGAAAAGAAAGTGGCATATTTTTCTTTGTGAAAAATATTTTTAGTGCTGAGAGAGGTGAGGGTGAGAATAAGGATTGAGACCAACTAAACCGGAAATACAACCTCCAGAAAACAGAAATTTTTGCTCATAAGAATTCAGCTTTTTGTATAAAGCATCGACTTCAGTCTATGCCACTGTACTCCACCAAAAGGGATCCGGTTTCCAGGAGCAGTTTCTCTCTTTGTTTATACTCATTAGGGAACAGGAAAGGAAATCTTTTTTTTTTTTTTAAGTGTTTCATCACCTTCCCTATAGTACTGATCTGTTCTCTGTCTTAATAGTTTGTGAGCACACAGAGGCAAGATGAAGCACTGAGTCACATTTCGCAGAGTGGGCTCCATGTGCACCATGACCGGAAATGACATCTAATGCAGCAAGTCATTAAGCACCTACCGTACCTCTTAAGTCATGGGTGGCAGCACAGGACATCTTCATATTAAAATAGCGTCAAGGGCTAGTCTAGGTGTTCTTTATCAGTTCTTGTTATCTTTCAAGTGTCAGGAAGGCAAGCAAATCTGTGTGTTCTGATGAGTGGCACAGAATAGGCACCTGCAACAGTACATAGCTCATAGCTGGGATTCAATAAATATTTATTGGCTTTGTGAGAAATACAGAGTTAGCTAGTCCTACACTGATTTCATTAGAAGAAAATGCTCAGACTGACATTAAAATGATATTTATGGTTTGCCATTTGAGCTTCAAAAGTTTGTTTGATTTCTTGTACATTACAAGTGTGACACAAATTTGGCCAAATTCACCTTCCACTGCTTGGCTGAATTACTTCCCGAAGGCAGATTAAAATGCTCTGGCAAATAGAGCATCAACCAAATAGCTGTCTAATTGATCAGCTTGTCTCAAGCAACCACTGAGTCAAAATTTATCTTTTCTTTCAAGAGGAAAAAATATTATTATGCATTTTCTGTCTCAAGTACAAAAAAAGGCATCACATAAAAGAAGGAATAACTGGCTTTTGTTTGTCCCAAGTCATGGAGAGATCTCTCCATGCATCCGTGACCCATAAATGAATTTCCTAAATTGTTTGTATTTTTATAAGGTTCTTGTCATTTAACGAATTGGTAAAGTCAGATGCATGTGTTTATTATACTCTTTGATTAAAATAGCTCTTGTTTGATATCAAGTGCCTACTACTGGAGGAAGGATGGGTATATTTACCTTCAAGTATTGTACAAAAAGAAAAAAAAACCCACACAAATTGGTAAAATCGAAAGTGGATAGTTCATGCAGCATAAACTGAATGTAACCTGCCTTAAAGGTAACTCTATCGGGAAAATATCTTCGAGAACCGAGATGGTGCAATAGTCAATATTAATTGGTGGGTCAGCAACACGAGCGGTGTACCGGACCCAGCGCTCCTCAGGCATATTTTCCTATTGCTGTGCCGAGAGTTTGTGGCAAGGGTCAGGGCCTTTTCTTTTCTTTTTTAATCTTCTGCTTGGCATACAGCCACTAGTTATCTGAAGAACAAAGTCTCCGAGCACTGAAAGCTGTTTATCCTTGCTAGAAAGCACAGACCGCTACTGCTGATGATTTAACAAGAAATACAAATCAAATCAATGGAAGAAACAGAGTGGAGTTAGTTTAACATCGCCTGTGAATGTTATGGGCCTTGCTGGGCCTGGTTTAAGGTGAAATTTAGTTGGGTATTTCCAAAGCTAAGTATCTGTCTCAGAAAGTATACGATTGATTACTTATCACAAAGATGCCATCTTTTCTGCTAAATCATGGTGTTTAGAATCTTAATTCATTGAACAGCACAAATCATATCTCGCATGGCATGTGGCTATTGGTCAGCCAAGAATCTGTCTGATTCTCAAGGGACTTCACCACGCTCCTCATCTCGCAGTGCTATGAAGAAAAAACTATGAAACAGCAATTCAAATATCACCATACCGCACGTTATTTGCAAATGAGTCATATTTTTATTGTTCTTTGCTGTGACCTTAGCAACTTGGCCTTGAAGAATTAAAAAAAAAAGACGTAATGGCACCATAAACTCAGTAAGATTTCTAAAAACAGTTTATTGGAAAATGTGCTGTGAAACTTGAATTCTTCTAATCAAAACGATGCCACCCCTTAGAGAAATTTTCCTCTGCATTATTAAAGTGATATACTGCAGTACTAGTTAGAGCTCCATAACCTTTAAATTGCCTGATTGTAATTAAGGCCACTAGTTTTATTTAGGAAGGTTCAAGGAGGCTCAATTTAAGTTGGCTTAACTAGTGTGAATTTAATGTCATGCTGCCGGAAGGTGGAGGGGCACTCTGGCCTAGCTGCTCCATGGCACATGCAGCCGTGGGGTCATGTATTCTAAATTAGGCCCAGATTTAAAGAAACTACAGCCATCAGGAGCAGCTGGGTGTGTGCATATGAACATCATTCCTTCATTCTGTCACCCAATGAACTGGCTATTTTCCAGTTGGGGAGTTTAAATATACCTGATAATTTTTGTGTTTAGGGGATCTTACAGGTATTTTAAAGGGACTAATAATTTTATGAAAAGGTGGGTTTCACCTAATGTCCAATCTGTTTTAATTAGTTAAAATGAAATGTGCACATACCAAATCTGTAGAGGCGGAAATGTTACTACAAAGAAATACTAAGAGTGAAAATTTACAGTTAAAAATATGGAGAGAAAAAAAGGTTATGACACCAATAGACTCCAGAATGGAATGCACAGAACAATACATGAACTTCACCAAAAAGTCAGCAGGTCAAGGACTGAAACAAACAACAACAACAACAAAATGTGAGAGCAAAGGAAGGTACTCATAGCACAGACTAGAAGAAGCAAAAGGTAGCAGCAGAGAGAAAACAGAGATTTGACCCATGTTCAAATTTTTACTGGATGTGATCTCAAAAACATTCATCTCTGGGTAGAATGCTGGCAATTTTCTGTAGCTCCAACAGCAATAATGATAAATGAATTTCTTTACAGCCAAGTGGCTCAAGCAGCCAACTACTTTACCACTATATAATTAATAACAATAAGCAATTAAAGAGAACAGCAGGTTACAACTACAAGGTGTCAAAATATATTAGCAAAGGAAAATACTGCAACAAGACATTTAAAAGAAAAGTGGGTATACAGTGTGTGGATCCATGTGCAGTATCTTCTTTCAGGCTGTATTTTGGATAAGGGTTTTATGCGCAAAGGGAAATAGAAGATGACATAAAGCTACTCTAAGGTGATTAACATCCCTCCAAAAACAAATAACATTTCTCCCAACGTTCAGAGGAATTGGAAATGTGATATGGGAAATGCGATTGTGAAGGCACAGGAGACTTGGCTGACCATGATTTGGCATCACCCATTTACTAAGAAATATTCTAATAAAGCCTTCACAAACTGTATTTATTGGCTCAAGTATTTTTCAAGTTTTCCAGAACATTTTGCGGGTTCCTTTGATTTTCCACATACATTACTGGAGTAGCAATAAACTAGGATAGTGCAAGAGGAAAATCTCTTTGGTTAAATGCAGGTGCTTTAGATACAGGTGAAAAATGGGTTGTAGCACAATCTAACTAAGGGCTGGTTTGAAGGTGGAAATACTGAAAGCAGTGGGTACTAAGCTCTGAAAGCTATCACCACTGTGGGAATCCAGGCTTCCCTGAATCCAAGACTACGTTGGCTCACGAAACCCTTACTTAGAAATGGTTCTTTTCCATTTCTTGAATAGAACAGTTTAAGTCGTCAATTAGACAAAAGTAATTATTTTCTAGATATCTTGCAGATGTGCAAGGACTTATTTAATGTTTTCATGCCCTCAATCCAGGAAGACTTGATATTTCTAGTCCACTTTTCACACTCTGTCCAAAGCAACTACTATTAAAATCTTTCTCCTTCATGAAAACAAAACTTTAGCTAATGTGCATCATCTATTAGAAAACTGGAAAATTTTGGTAATGGAAAATACATTTTCTCCTATCTCCAGATTCGCCAAAAGGGCTAAGAATAATTTTCTCAGGTATAGACACTTTGGTGTAAGCTGTTGATCCAAAAAACATTCCTGATTATATGATCTGGGATGTCATGATGTAGCACTGACATTTTCTCTTACTGGCAGTCACCCAAGCATTTAACTAAACTGCTACCTGAAACTCTGTGGAGCCTGGGCTGGAGTGCTTTTTTTTATGGAATTAAATTCTGCAGAAACAAAGACTGATTCTAGCTCTATTCTGTCTATAGCTAACTATACTTCCTTAAGTTCCTGAAGTACTCTGTGTTAAGGGTCTAAATACAGTATTGGGAAAATACTGAAACTGCATGCATTTTCCAAAGTGTGAGACTTAGTAAGGAGATAACCCCATGGTTTGTATGGAAATAGGTCAGCTCCACCTGTTCCTAACTTGCTTTTCTCTCTTGGGCATAATTCTGGATACACCAGCACATCTAGACTCTATATGCTGAAGCCAAGATGTTACTGGCATACCAATGAGTTATACTCAGTTCTATTTCTTTCTTCCTTTCACTGTCAGTCAAGAGCAATGTGAGAGAGTTGGCATTTGGTATGATGGAGAGAAGAAAGGAAGGGAGAGAAGGAAGAAAGGCAGAAGGAAAGAAGGATAACAGATTTACATAAGATAGATTTGCCTCACTTTTACTGAGTTTTGAAGTATAGTGGAAAAGTTAATGTGTATCTATTTTGTTAGGTCAAAACCAAAGCTAAAAACTATGAAACAGCTAATAAGTGTATCAGTTAAATGAAGAATGAGACATAATAATTAAGGATAGCTCTTTCTCAGATAGCAATTCCTTATAATACCTTCTGCAAAGCTATTAAATATTTCTAAGACTACAATGCCAAATTATGAAGATGCTTTGGGCACAATAAATATTTAATTTCCTATCTTTATGACAATTTTTCTAAAACCTGAACAGCTCATTCAAGATCAATTTTAAAAATTTAAACATTGTATACTGTGACAATATAATGAAGGACAATAATGAATCTCACACAGAAGGAAATCTATTGAGATAATGTCACTGGAATATCTATCAATGGCCTTAAACATTTTATATATTTTTTACCTGCATAATATGGGTTGTAATCAGCAAGGAATTCCAGTGTTGTCTTTAAGAACCAGAGTGAAGTCTGACACACATACAACTATATAGTTGATGTCTTTGCTGAAACAGATCATGTTTAATTTACTTAGTTTCAGAACAACACAGAAGCCCAGCATAAAGAGATATCTATAATGTTGTCTTGGTCTCTCAGTTTTTGTTTGCTTCTGAAAAGTGGTAGCAATACTTGGTTTCTTAAAGACAGAGATTCTGTGAGAATTTTTATACTGGACAATTTTGAGAAAAGCAAGTACTTTATGTAACTCTGTAGCACAGCACTTGTTGGACAAAATCAGCAAACTGTGATCTGATTTCAACCAACTGCAAAAGTTCTTGTCTCTGAATATTACAGGAAAGACAGTTCAAAAATTAAAATAAGAACTGGTAAATTCAAATTAGCACTGAATCAATGTGTAAAATGGACAAATCGGAGTAAATATTTTTAGTATTCTTTTAACCAATCACCATAATCAAGTGTACATAAATATGTAGACAAAATGCCTTGTAACAAATAAATATTCTCAGGAATGGTAAGAGAACTTTCTTTAATCAAATATTGTTCCAAAATACTCCAAAGAATTAAAAATAAAACATTATCTGAGGGAAATAGAAATAACTGCAGGGCTTTCAGTAGGTTAGTACCTGACTGATGATGGATAGACTGGTACCTTGTTGGCCCAAATAGTCCACTCAGAACCCTATAGCTTCAGCACATGCAACTAGATGGGGACCTTTTCAGAAAGAAAACTCAGGACCAAAAGGAAGAATGCAGCCAAGTGACACACAGGATCTAAAATCTGGCCATTGCTCCTTAAAAACAAGTATTAGAAATTTTGTCTTAAAGTGATCACAGAAGAGAGATTCCAAATCTAAGCTCTCACTATGGTCTTATCTCACCTAATTCACCTAAATATGATCTTATCTACTACAGAAATCAAGCTTTGTGCTCAGGCCAACACACTTTCTCAGCACGAGGAGCTGAAGGAACTGTCTGCACAAGTCAAACTCAGATTCTCCTTTCCCTCCCATAAGGGGCTCTTAGCATTGCTAACCTATTACAAGGGTACAGTTTTCTCCCATTATCTTTTCTTGATTATAGAATGTAAATGGGAGAGGTCTATACACATCAGTTCTCAGTTCATCGGCTCAGTAACATGAATTGATCAAACTAACTAAAATCCTTGTAAGAACTGTGCATGTGCTTAGTAACACATGAGTAATTACTAGTAGGGCTGGGCTCAAATCTGCTTTCAAGCCCCAGATTACGGGGGAGAAAAATAATTAAATTTCAATTTAGAGCCACGTTTTCACTTGAGTCATCTGCAATATTTAATTTATTACATCCCTCAGCCTAGAAAGGCAGGAGATCCTCCAGCAGCTTACAGTGATTAGGCATGTTTAGTTTAGCCAGTGAGTAACAATAGGGAGAAAGATCAGAAAAACATATTTGCAGTTTGGGCTTTTCTGATTATCTTAATAAGTTATCTTAATGCCCTTTTAAAGTCTGATTAAGACCAAAAATATGACATTCTTTTTGCTGCTGTTACTTTTGAATGCATGACAATTTAGTCCAAAATTTGGCATTCAAGATTATGAGTAAGTCATGAAGAAAAACATATTTCAATTTTGCTGTTATGGGTAAGAAAGTTGATATGATTCATTTTATTAACAAAATCTGTTGCTAGAAACCAAACTTTTTTTAAAAAAGGTGTTATTTTCAAACTGAGTGAAAAAAGGCAGAATCACTTGTTTTCAAACAACTGGTACCAGTTATGAGGCTGTTTTCTCTTCTTCATGTGGAGAGTTTCACATAGATTATTAAACATAACTTAGTTGATTTAGAAAAACCAACAAAATCATATACTGTACTGCTCAAATGACTGGAGCTAACAAAAACAAACAAACCCTCTCCAGTCCCCAGAAATGTAAATAAAAAGTTAGATTTCCCTGTACTACATTTGATTGCATTAATTGATGTTTTAAAAAAATTGGTTGAAAATAAAGCCCAGCAGTAGCATTTTTCTTCCCTAAATCACAATAGCAGCACATTACAAACATTACCAAAAGGTCCCCTGGTATGATTATAAAGTTCCACTCTGGCAATAAAATGCATCTACTGTGTGTTCTCCATTTTCATCTCCACCCTCCCAAATATAGAAGAAAGCAGGTCACAAATGCAATTAAGCCTGCTTGTGCATGGCTTACATATTAATTTCCAATGAACACTCAGAAATTAAACAGTCAACCACTACATCTTATTTTTTTAACAATATGAAAAATAAAACCCACTTCATAGCCTCTTATTCTAACATGGGGCTTGAGTTCTCATAGCAACTGGACAATTATTACTAGGTCCAGTTTTGTGATCTGTCACTTTTTCTTCTGTCACAAGTTGCTTCCACAGTGGGAGGGTCAGTCCTGCTGGTATACGTGGTGTACACACTAGCAAACACAGGCCTTTACCTTACAGTGACTTTCCCTGCAGTGGGGAGAAGACAGTATTTCCAAAACTACCTTGAGGCATTATCCCCAAAGCCTTTCTTCCCTTGCAACATGGGGAAATAGTTTTAAGAACTCAGACTTGGAGATCACTAACAAGCTTACACAGGTTACTTCATCTTGCTATAACTGAGTCATCTATTAAGTGGGAGTCACAATTACTTATGCTATGGTGCTACAGCAGTGAGATTCAATACGTGCACTAAATACCTATAATGAGTACAAATGTATGTTGTAAATATGAACTAAAAATGACAACAATAACAATAATAATAAATGAGGAAAGGGGATTGAAAGAAGGGGGAGGGGAGATGAATGGGAAGAAGTATATACCCACTCCCTAAGATGAATGGAAATTTCATGTATTGCAAACATACTAATAAAATTAAATTTAAAAATACATATCAAGGATCTAGCATAATGCCTGGCCCATAGTGACAACTCAGTCAATGTTGGTTATTGTTGATATAGAAGCATGACACACGTTTGCCTCATTTGTGGAGATATTTTATACCAATCGTTTAATCTTTAGAATTCCTTTATTGATTTTTGTTACTGTACATTTTTCCTAGAGGGAAGAGGAGGTGAAAAAAGGAAGCCAGACAGCAGCCCTGGTTTCAGGGTGCTTAGACAGAGGGAAAAGAGGAGAAGGAAGAGACTGCAGAAGTCATTTCCCTGCTGGCTCAGTTCTGTCCAGGACCACTGAGCCCACCCAAAAGAATTCAGTCAGTGGGACGTCCGAGTCGGAAGGACCTTCCGAAACAGGGGAGCTCCTCTCTGGGCTCCTGCTCCCAGAATCAAGTTGCCTGGTCAGGTTTCTAATCATGTGGGCAAACCCAGCAGAGACCTTTTGTTAGTTTTTAAACTTAACCCAGACACTTGAGGACATTGCAGCATATGGTAATGACAGGCTTTAAAACAATACCCAGAATATGCTAATGTTGTTAAATTATGCTCTTTAGAAAAGTCCTTCCTCTCCAAGGACTGCCACCACAGCAATGGTTCCTTTTTCCCTTCTTCCTCCTCTTTCTCCTAACTGTACATGTGCATGGATGTGTGTAGATAATGATCCAGTGTGATCATGGGGAGGGTGATGATTTTCAGCTAATCCATCAGTATATTTGTTCAGATGACACAGAAAATGAGTTTAAAAATGAGGAAGTGTATCACAGCTTAAATGGTAAGGAAGTGCCACAACCTTTGCTGTTCCTCAAGCCCTAGTCCCCAGCCAAGTCTCTCTCTCTCTCACTCAGATTCATCTCTAAATTCTTACCACATTTTTTAGAATTTGTAGGCCTGTATCACACTCTCCCCTTAGCAGAAATCCAGATCTCATTTCTCCTTATGACATATATTTCTTCCTGATCATCCTCTTTATCTTGATCACTCACTGGGTGAGTGATCTTGAGATAACTGCAGTTTAGCTTTTTGGCCCAGTGCATGCATGGAACAAAAAACACAGAATAGAGAGAAAAAGGGAAAGAGGGGAGAAGCTACTAGGTTATGAGGGATCAGAAGTCCACGTTGGGGTTGGGGAGGAGTTTTTGGTTGATTCTTTGTAACCCTAAACAACTCAGCTTGCTGCCAAAGAGATCTTCCCAGCCCAAACCATTCCTCTGCCCAGCTTGCCTCTCCTGGGTGACATGCCTCTTGCCCAGTTTTTTTATTTCCCCCAGCCCAAAACTGGAAAAAATAAAAGCAACGGTGTATTTAGTTCTGCCCATATACTTATTTCTATCTAAAATTAACACTCTCTTCCCTTTCCTTGGCAGGATCTAATACTGACTGCTAGTGCTCTTGGTCAACTACATTTTCTCTCAACAGGCAGAAGAAACAGTGGCCAGGTCCTGCCCCATGCATTCTACATTTAGTTGCCACCACTTCTAAGGTACTGACCTCAACACAGTCATGCAAATTTTCCTTTGTCTTACATTTTAAAGTCTCCAGTAGAGAGCATGGGCTAAAAGAATGGCCTTAATAAGGAGGTGAACACTGCTGCTTTCCATCTACACCATACGGTTCCCACCAATCTGTGGGCAATCAGAATTCCCTTTCTTTAGAATGCCACCTCATGGTGACCTCCAGAAATCAGAAGACACTGGAAAGCACCGAATTTAAACAGAAGCATTCTGGCGGTTAAATTGAGGTTAAAAACTCATGTAACAGTTGCTGGAGGGGAAAATGCATTTTAAAAATTCAGTATGAAATATCTGCAATATACTAGTCTCCCCAGACCTTTACCCTCTTAACCAACTGCTATCATATCTGACCAACTATTCTCAGGAAAACTGACGCCCTGGTCAGTCGATGGACAATTCACAGACAAGGAAAAGGTTCCCAGCACCCTGTGTGCCGTGTGCTGCTTTCCTCTTCTCAGGGGCCAGCGTGCCTGTTCATTAGCCTCTGAGACTCGCACTTTCCCAGGCGAAGCTCGGTCTTCTCGTTAGCACTGAGCTCCCTGCCTTTAAGTAGAGCGCAGATGTCAGGCAAGCCTGACCCAATATCGGGCTGATCAGCTGCTGTTTACTTTCCTAAGCCTGAGGTTTAGGGCATCTTGAGAGGAGGCGGGCAGTGGGATTCTTCTCTGGCCCTCCTCGTCCTCCTGAAGTAATGGAATGCACGGGCAGACACAAATTCCGGCCAGAGCCCACGGCCAGCCGCAAATCGGCATTAGACAGGGCTGCTGTTTTCCACAGGAAGCTTCCCTAAAGGACAAAGAGTCCAGACTGCTTCTCTGGAAACGAGATCTGCAGGAGCTGTGGTTCCCTGAAACAACCCGGCGTGCCTTGGCACATCCAGCCTGGGGCGAGTAGCCCGCTCTCCTGTCCTCTTCAGAAAACATTCTTGTATGGGAATTAAATAAATAACTATATGCGTACATATATGCATGCATGCATACATACAAATATGAAATGCATCTCTTTAATAATCTGAAGAAATCAGCTCAGCTCATGGATGTCATTAGGGGCCTGTGACAAAGGGGCCTGTGGGTTTTCTCCTTACCTTTGATCTGCATCATGAAATGTTAATGTCTATCCCACTGGAGCCCCTTCGAGAAACGCACCCTCTCCGCCAGGCTTAGCCTGCCCACTGTGACTTCCACCCTGACTCCATTTCCATTTAAGTGCTGACTTCCAGCTCATGCCCAGAAGCACTGACATTTTTAAACAGGGCTGGCTAAACGGCTAAATAAAATTTATTGATGATAAAGAGCACAGCCGAGATTAAATTGTGGCCATTTAACAATAAACACACTTCTATCCCGTGTCGGGTGACATTCTGCACACACTTGGCGCCTGGAACTCCACTCCTGGAGTCCTATCTGTAGTAGGTAATGCGAGGCGGGGGAGTGTCTGTAGAATCTATAATTCTGTGATGATTAGGTAAGAAACAACCACAAGCACATATTTTGATATCTCTATTAACAGCCTGTTCATGTCTAACTGCAAAACTTGGTTGCACTTCTTTCACCATCTTTGCCCAAGACAGACCAGTAAACACAATTCCTCTCTCTATAATTAGCCTTTTCTCTGAGGGCCCTGAAGTAAGTCTGCATGCCGTAGATTTAATATCCAGTGCTATATCCATATGTGCTGCCCTTGCCTGGTCCCAGAGCATATAAACTCCCCTATTAGCAGCCTTGACTGCTTAATTATGCAGATTTTTTTTGTACCCGCCTGCCTGTAAAATTACTGTGTCTAACCTTTTTTTTCCCCCTCTTTGCACCATGCTGGCCATTCTAATGAAATCGGCATAGGGGAAAGGGCCTGATTTGCAGTTATGGAGGCTGGATCGCACTGGCAATCTGTCCTTAGTGGGAGTTACAAAAGAAGTCAAATGCCTTCATCTGGTTCTACCCTATCATCCCCAAGGTGATTGAGTTCACTTCCCGATGCTTCCCAAGTTTTCCTCAGGCTGTCCAATCAGCAGGTCCACCAGGGAGCCCAGCCTAGCTTGCAACAGTCTCTGTATCTAGTTACAGCCCCACCAGGGACAGTCAACCATCCACCCCCAAGCCTTCAGATGAAAACCTTTTCTAACAAGGCCGCCCAGCGCCAATGAAATAACACACATCTGCATATCCACTGGGTCCCATGTTTCTTGTGCTCATGGATTATGTATCTTGCAGCCTCTAATAAAGAAATGCAGTTCTTTGTTTAATGTTTATCTTGTGCTTGTTAAGCAAATGCTAATGTTGTATCAGAATGCTTTAGTGCTATTTGGGTTTTTGGTGATTTACTACAAGACAATCTGCTGTGAAGTAAATTTAGAGAGGGAGAAAAGGGGGGAAAAATCATTCTGGTTGGAAGGCAGAAAAAGAAAAAGGGTTTGACAGAAAAATCAAGGAAAAGGGAAGGAGAGCGTGTGGAGAGGTAGGAGGAAGTGGGGACACACTAGAGAGGCAGCGAAAGCCAGACAGGCAGGTGGACCAGGGACAGACAGCCGGCAGACACACATCCAGACACGTGCACGAACTCACAGGATTTGGGGCACAGGAGAGGGAAGGGTCTTATAAAAATCCCCCAGCCCTGGGCTGACATACCCACTTTATCACTGGCCAGTTTGAGACTCAGAGCTGGAGAATAAACCCAGCACAATTTCCAAAAGGGATGAGAGGATCACTTCCCCTTCAGTGATAAGGTAAACAGTGTCCTGAAGGGTAAACAAAAAATAAAAAAGCCTCTTTTTTGTTGTCTGCCTTTGTGCCCTGATGGTTAGTACTGTGCACTGTTATTCACAGACCACAGGGAAGCCCTAAATTTAATTGTTCATGCCTAGCTCTGCTAGAAATAGGCAAAAATAATCAGAATGTCTCTCCTCCCCATTTCAGGGAGAGGTGGGGGCTGGGGAAAAGAAAAGAGGGTGGCAGCTTGAAAGCTGATGAATGAATGCCCTTTATTTATCCTTTGGCAAGAAGAGATACGGATCTCCATCGTGCAAGCCGTTCCCGCTGGCCTCCCAGTGCTGCAAAACCGGGAGCATGAGGAGCTCACTTTTGTGCCGAGAGATCGCACATGTCCACCCTACTCCACATTTTTGATAGGGGAGGTCAAAATGCAACTGTAAAATCTGGAAAAAATGAGGTCTATATTTTTTAAAAAATTCAGCCATTATAATTTGTTGATAAACTGTGAGGCAAGTGAGGTCTCAGAACTCTGCTTTACAGTATAAAGGGACTAACTGATAAGAGAGAAGGATGGAGACAGAGTGGAATGGTAGGTAGGATAAGTCAGTATTCTGCTCAGGAAATACACTTGTAGCAAATCATAGTTCTTTCTTTTCCCTTCTCTCTTTACTTCACAAAATAAATCAATAAATTTCTAAAAGGATGAAAAAACTCTGAGTGGGTAAATGAAAAGCAAACACCTACCATATAAATACACACTCTGTCAAGTGAAAATTACATTCGCATGGAAGAGCGCCATGTTAGCTTTCTTCTTGGGTAAACAGCTCTACCCTTAACGCACTATGGAAGCTGAGAATAAATTTAGTCTTTACAATTGATACGATTAATTACAAGTAGTCTGGTTCTTCAGAAGTACCTCAAAGGCATCACAGAAGTTTACATTTAAAGTATTAGCTATTGCTTCAGAAAATGTATGTGCAAAACACTTAATTTTTTTTTTGGCTAACTTTTAAAAATGCTTTCGTTTTCTTTGAATGTTCCTTTCCTTGATAAAATTTCTGCTTCCTAACAGTGTCTCTGCTTTATGCATAAAAGCTAAATTCAAAGACATGTCAATGCAAGGAAGTAGAACTAGGCAGGGAAGGTATCCATTTGCTAGCTAAATAACTGGAAATCTATAGTCTGAAATTCTCCAAAGTACTGCCTCTGAAGTCATCCCGGGCTCTCTGCAGAGAGTGAAACTTAATTGCTAGTGGTGGACATGATTTGAGAATGTGACACTTGTTCTCTGAGGTCCAACCAGAAACCATCAACTTCCTTCATGACTTTGTTTCACTAAATAACATGATCATGATGGACTTTATCTAGGTTCAGAGCAAGCCCTAATGCGGAAAAGTTTCTCTTCCCACTGTTTTAGCTACTTTGTCCCCGTTGGGGGCTATTATTAGAACTGGAATTTAATGTATGTTTTTTCCTCCTTTGAATTTAACAGAGGGTCAAAAAGGACAGAAAAAGGAAATCAATGGCACATTTCATTAGCTAGTTCTTACACCTACAGCAGGTTGTGAGTCATGGCTTTGCTGTTCATAGAGTACTACAAAAACTCTCTAATACATACAAGTAGAAGCAACATATATGGGTGTAGATCTGTCTTCCCAGTGATTTATAGGACTTTTTGCTCTTATAAGAGCACATCATACTTCAATAAGAGGATATTATAATTCACATTATACTTCAATGCAGGAGCTGTGCTCTCTGTGTTATAATCTTCATTATATCCATAACAGGACAGAGGCTCTAATATACTGCACAAGTTCCCTGGGATGAAGGTTGAATCCCAAATCTCCTGGCTTCCCCCAGGGAGTAGGACATGAGGGAATTCAGGATGTATGGGAGCCAAAGCCCCTGTAGCTACAGCTTGGTTGGAAGCAAAGCCTGCAAGAGTACTGATCTAGTCATCCTGGCCTAGAAATTCTACCATTAGTGCAGGGCATATTAAAGACAAGCACTTTGGAGAAAGATGGCAGTAGACAAAAATATTAAATAAAAGTATAGCGTAATTCTGTAACTTTCATTGACCAAAGAGAAAAACTGACAAGAGAAACAAGGGACTGAAGAAATGAGACATGGCGGTATCAAAGCATGACAGAATTCAGCTGTTAAGAATTTTAGGCACCCCATGAAGAAGAAAATGGTGAATCAGTGGTGTCACCTGGAAGTCCTGCTAACTGATCCTGGAGTGCTCTGAACTGCCATTGAAATAGACTGCAGAGTGAGAATAAGACAACGTGTTTTTTTTTTGGAGAAAATAGCCCAGAATGAGGAAGTAGAGTTTTTGGAAGACGATGCTTAGAATTAGACAATTGGTAGCACTGGGATTGAGAGAGATTCCAAGTATGAAAATGTCTAGGAACTACTTTATTTACAATCGAACAGTCACAAAAAGCAACCTATGAAGCTTCACTAGCATGCTCTTTAAAGAACTCTAAAACCCTACTTTCTCTGGAATCCCTCTGTACACAAATTTTTTAAAAAAATTGTAGGATAGGGTTTCCACTTTGGATTGGCAGAACAAACTTCTACCAGATCAACATGTCTGCAGAAAATGATAATAGATTTTGAGCAAAATATAAAAAGCAATTAACCCAAAGTTACTGACAAGTAGAAAAAAGCAGACTGAGCCTGGAGGCAACACCTGAAAGAAGGGAATAAGAAAAGAAGAATTTTCTTTTATTTTCTATTTTTTTGTAAAAGTGTGGGACTTTAATCTACATGGATGCTAGTACTTTAATGAAAAAAAAAGAAAGAAAGAAAACTACAAGATCTGTGACTTAAAGACCAGGAGGATAGAATTTAGGACAACTATTGGGAAATGCAGGGAAGAAAAGAGCCAGGAAGGAGTGGGAGAAAACACAAGCCTGTATATAAACTTTTCTCAACTTTTTGTTGAACTCCTGAGCCATACAGATACAGGGTTGACTGCAAGCAACCCAGAAAAGAAGGAAAAAACAAAACAAACAAACAACACATAAAAAAACTGAGCTGACAATTAAGCTGCACTCTAAGACACAGTTTGCACTTTGGGCACGATTAAGACACTCACTTACTAAAATGAAAGTATCAGCCCTCTTTGGAGTAATGTAACAGAATCCAGCGTACCGACAGCATAATATTCACTACACTCAAGATACAATTCAAATTTACTAGGCATACAAAGAAAATGGAATCAATTTTAAAGAGAAAAGATAACTCAGACGTTAGAATTATCATTATAGATCTTAACTGTGCTTAATGATATAAAATGATATATATTCCTTGTGAATGATAACATACAACATCATGGCAAAGAAAAAAAAATACTCCCCCAAAAGGGCTCAAATGGAAATTCTAACGCTGAAAAGTACAATTTGTAAAATTGTATGGCTTAATAGAGTAATGAATTTAATAAAGCAAAAATCAATGGATGTTAAAATAGATAAATAGAAATAATTTATTCACAAGAACAGAACAGAACAGAAATAATTTATTCACAAGAACAGAAATGAAAAGAGACTCAGGAACTCAGAGGACAATATCAACACATGGATAACTCTGGTACCAAGATGAGGGGCAGAACAGGGAAAATCATAGTTTAAAAATAATGGCAGAAAATACCTTATATTTAGACACAGCACTGCAGATGCAAGAAATGCAGTAAACTCCAAGCAAGAAGGAATACAACAAAACCATACAAATATATCCTTTGCAGATTGTGAAAACCATGAGGGAGGTAATACCTTAAAAACAGCAAAAATTAAATAACTTCCCCCAAAACCTCCCAAATAAAATGAAACCGAAAAATCCGCAAAACCATTCTATATGGGGAAAAACAGTGACTTAAATGATTTCTGTCTTCTCCATAAAAACCATGGATCCTTGAAGACAATGAGCTGACATCATCCAGGCACTGAAGAACAGAGCTGGCAATCTATAGTTCCACACCCAGCAAAAAGTATCCTCCAAGCCACAATAGTCAAAAACAAGGGTATCAGAAAATGTTTGGATGGTACCTATGTTTCTGAAAAGGGAATGGTTCAGCAGGCAGATGAATAAGTTCCCAGAGTTATCCAGCCACAGAAACAAGCTTCTGGATTGTAGGACCCATCTGTGATATTTTAATGAGACAATAAAAGATCTTTATTGAAAAAAAATGTATCCTCCAAGAAATAAGGTGAAGGGGAAATGCCTCCATTCAAGAAAACAGAGAGAATCTGTTGCTAGCAGAACTGAATTATAAAAAGTAATTCCTCAGGATGAAGGGAAATTACACCAGATGAAAACTTAGATTCCCCAGGAAAGAATAAAGAACATCAGAATAAGTAAGTATCTGGTAAACATAAAAAATTATTATCCCTTTAGTTTCCTTGAACGCTTATGATTACTTAAAGAATTACAATGTTGCCTTATAGATTTATTTTGTATTCAGATATAACATACATGAAATCTGTATCACAGATGGATTTGTATGGCTATAAATTCCTACATTTAACATAAAGTAGTAAAATGCTCTCAGTAGACTGTGGAAACTTAAAGATGTATATTACAATCCCAGGCCAGTCACTAAAACAATAATGCAAAGAGAGATAGCCTCCAAGTAAATTATTATGAAATTCTAACAAAATTTAAATAATGTAAGAAGAGCCAGAAAGGGTAATAATAATTAGGACAAAGAAAAACAAACAACAAATGACAGAACTACATCTAATTAGAGTAAGTTACAAAATTCTGAATACTAAATAACAGAAAGAGATTGTTAGAATTAATATAAATAGAACTTCCCACAATTAGCTGACTATATAGTTACACATAAAATATAATGAAAGATTGAAATAAAATATATAGAAAGAATACATGCCACAAATATATTACAGAATGGTAACAGTAATACCAGAAGTCAGGATAATATTTCATAATAGAAAAAAATGGGCCAACTGATCAGGAAGGTATAAATTTGTACATATCTTATAAAAGCTTCAAAGCATATAAAAGAAAAACTGACAGAATTTAAGGAAAAAACATACTATTAACAATCATATATGAATATGTGACTGCCTCTTTTAGTAATGAATGGAAACAGTCTCATAGTCACAGATAAATATTTGAATACGTCTTTTTAGCTACTCATTAGAACAACTAGATCTTCTCTCTTATCAGACAGTAGAGACACAGATGACCTAGCCACATGTTCAACCACGTAGACCTAATGGACAGCTACAGAACACTCAACATCTGCAGAATACATATTGTTTTGAAGTGCTCATGACACAATTATCAAGATTGACTGTATGTTCACCTACATAGCAAGCGTGAATAAACTTAACAGAACTGAAAACATACAGAGTATGCCCTATAATTACTGGGGATTAAATTAGAAGTTAATAACAACTAGTTAGCTAGGAGGTTGCTATTAACTAGGAGTTAACTAAGAAAAACTCAAACATTTGGAAAAAAAAAGCATATCTCTAAATATCATGGATCCAGAATATTATAGAGAAGATTAGAATTTATTTTTAATTGAAAGAAATAGAAAATTCAATATTCTAAAACTGGTGGGATATAGCTAAAGCACTTTAGAAGGAAATTTACATATTTAAAAGATTATCTGAGAAAAGTGGAGGGTCTAGAGCTAAGGACTTAAGTTTTACTTTAAGAAACTAGAAAAGGCAAATTAAGTCAATATGGGGAAGGAAACAGTAAAGATAAAACTAGAAAGGAATGCAATGGAAAAGTAAATATGGAAATAGTAATGAAATTAAAAAGAGAAGTCTTAGAAAACTCTGGTAGCCTTCATAACTTTAGCTAGACTGATCAGGAAGAAAAGACACAAATTATCAGTAATAGAAATGAAAGAGTGTCACTCTTGACCCTATAGACACTTAAAGGACAACATGAAAATCTTATGAACAGCTTTATGCCAACCCATTTGACAACAACAACAACAAAAACTAAAAAAGAATATTGCAGCAACTTTTTGTTTATTAAAGAAATTGAATTGCTAGAAAGACAGGCATGCTGGCTAATGGGCTCCCCCTTTCAGGGGGTTGAATGGCGAATTCTAACAAATGTTTACTGAAGATGGAACAACAGTCTTAAACTCTTTCAGATAATCTTTTTCAAGGTCAACATAGCCCTAATACCAAAATCTTATAAAAATTATTGGTTAACAGTAAGAATAGATTCATTCAGCCATGTTAATATACCAAAACAGACTTTGGTAGATTCAAAAATCAAAGGAACAAACACAAAACAGGATTGCCTTCTTCTATTTTATTATTTGTGTTATCTATTTAATAATGTGTGGGTCAGCCCCCTTACGACTGAAAACTGATCTGTGAACAAATGTTTCTGGCCCTCTTCTGCTCACTTGGGGTCGCCTTTCCTCAGGAACAGTCATTTTACTCCCTCTCTAAAGAAAGACGTGAGGGTACGGATGGGGACAGTATAGACACACTTGCTTGGGTGGCAGGAAACCTGATTCTGGCCACAGGTTATCTGTGCTCTCAAGTCTGGCTTTCTCAGCAGCAAAAATTCAAATTTTGGTCAAAAGTTTGCAGAAAAACTCAGAGCAAAGCAAAACAAAAACACAACCATTTACAATAAATGGGAAAGGGTCCAAGAGATAAAGAGAGGGGAGAGGGAAGAGAGGGGAAGGTGAAGTTAAAAAGAATTAAGATGCATTATGTAAAGGGATTAACTCCCCACAAGGAAAGTGATCACTATGTACCGTAAACATGTTAATAAAAACAAATTTCGAAAAACAATTTAAAAACCTCAAAATTTGTTCTTACTTAATTCTTAAAAAACAGAAAATAGAGTGAAAAGGAATAAGGGGTGTTTTAGAGCGTTCTACAAGTCACAAGCAGTCTGCCTATGGAAGCAGAAAGTACACCATCCGTACACCAGTGCTCTTCTTTGGTCACCACTGGAGGGGCACAGTGCCGATAGCAGCTACTCGGAGAGGAGAGGCTCCTTAGGAGAAAGTGGTATTTCAAGATGTGCTGTCAAGAAAGCCAAAAGGAATTCGCGAAAACAGAAAGCAGATACCCATCGCTGGGGTGCCAACATGAGAACTCCGACTGTGGGTAGACAGCACAGGGACCCTTCTCCGGAGGGCAAGTGACACTGACATCGGGCCTCAGCTGCGGAACTTCAGCTTCCTGTTACAGCTCTCAAAGTGGTGGTCAGCGAGCAGTTGAGCACTAGCTGTTCTGGGCAAGGTAGATAACAAATTTATTCATCCCCTATATAAAATTTTTTTAGATGGACATAATACACGAAACACCATTTTTCATTCACTGCAGGTAGTGCAGGGATCTCTGAGGGAGGGAGAACATAAGATGAGCCCCAAATTGCCCAGCTGATGGTCCACAGCGAGATTCTAGACACAGAGTAGAAGCAGAAACCCAGGCAGCTTCCCTGAGCTGGCAGTGCAGAGGGGTTACGCTGCAGTCCCTTGGACAGAGGGAGAGACAGCACCTCACACCTGGAAAGGGTCTTCCCTGAGTCATAAATTGAGTACTGATCACCACGCACATGTGAGGAAGCTACTAGAAGCCAGGGAAAGTAGGTCCTTCCAGGAAGACAGAACGTTCTCCACATCTCACACATTGCGGTTTCTTTAGTAAGCTGGAGTAGAAAAGCTCACACTTTAATACCCTCACTGCTTTGGGGTACTGAACACTCAGAGGGTACTGCGTCACTAGTGGGGAGAAAATCAGCCCTACGTTAAAGTTGATTCTGGCTCCCATCAAAACAAACCAAAACAATCAAACAAATGAATGAATAAGTATTTGAAAGAAAGTAGGCTTTAAAAGAATCAAGCTATTAATTTCACTGGTTCCTGGAACAAAGCTCAAGGATATTTATATAAATACAAAAATATTCAGGACCTACATAGGTAACACTCATAATATCTGACACTTAATCAAAAATTACCAAAATACGAGGATGCAGGAAAATGCAATCCCTTAGGCAAAGACCAATAGAAACAAATATAGAAGTAACATAAATGATAAAATTCATCCAAAAACATTATAACAAAAAGTTGTAAATTATATTCTGCATATCCAAGAGGTAGAAAAAACATTGATTGTGTTTAAAAGAAATATAAAGGAGAGAACAACTCATAGTGAACTCTGAGATGTGAAAACTACTATCAGCGGATTTAACAGCCAATTAGACATTGCAGAAGAAGACACTGGCAAATGTAAAGGCATAGATAGTATCCAAAGTGAAACAAAGAAAAAGAACTGAAAAAACATTAGTCAGCAGTAAGACAACTTCAAGCAACCTGGTATATGTGCTGTAGTTGAAATCTTGAATGTTACAGATTGTAATTACAGATTGTAATGTCATGGACATTCAGATTAAGTTACAATGCTTTCTATCTTCATAGCTTCATACCTAAAATTGTGGGGTTTTTTTCCTTGGAAATGTAAGTATTTATTTTAAAACAAGCTTGCATTTAAAATCTGGAATCTTGGCTGGGGATTTAGCTCAGTGCTTCAAGTGCTTGCCTGGTAAGCACAAGATAGTGAGTTTGATCTCTGGTACCAAATAAATAAATAAATTAAATAAAAATAAAAATAAATAAATAAAATACAATAAAAAAAATCTGGACTCTTGTATATCATGAACAAGTTTGATGAATGGGAAATGCAACTTGGTCCCATGGGGCAGGTACAGTTCCTACATATTCAGCCATTCATGGGTATTTTGGTTTGATCAAAGAAAACACAGGACTTAGGATGAAACTCTATCCCCTTCTTCGTTTAACAGTACTAAAGGCAGTGAACTTTTCATCAACATTTAAAAAAATGAATGAGAGTTTTCTCTACTTGGGATTTGGATGATTACTAGAGAGATGACTGATAATTATTTGCACTGTGGGCCAGTTATAACAAGGAAGCAGAAAAAAGCAAATTCTGCTTCTTTGCCTCAAAAATTTGCCTACAGATTACATTGGAAGCAGCCTGCTGCAAAGCAGAGTCACAAAATACTGAGCCAAGATTTCATTTAAAACAAAACACAAGAATTACACAGAAAATTGAGAAAGGAAAAAGGGAAAGGGAAAAACAAAATCTGTAAGTTTCAACAACCCAATTAAATAATAGAAAAGGGGGAGGATGTAGCTTAGTGTCACGGTTGTGGGTTCAGCGTGTCTACTTCCCAAAAAGATTGTCTCCCCAAACTTCAGAGTTAAGGCACCTTTGTTCAATTTCCCCCTCGCTTGATGGTAAAGATCTCAACCCAGGGGATGGCTACTTGGCATGAGGGCAGGACCTGCATTACACGGCTCCTGACTCAAGGCCTGGACTGACCAAGCAGCTAAAGGGAAAGGACTGTGGACCCTGGGCCTCCACGGCAGCTGAGTGGAGGGTTAACTCTCCTACAGACTGACTACCCTTTGTAACACAGCCTTCCCTCCCTTCACCTGCCATGCTTTCTACCAGAAATAGCAAATCCATATGTAGCTACCATCAATTTAGGGTGTTCAGCAGTTAGCGGTGCTTTCTAGAGGACTAGTCTGATTCACCAAGGACTCTCACAAGGTCCATCTGGGAACACAACGATCCTTCCTTAACCTTTTTGGCTAAACCATCCCTTTTCTGCCTTGTAGACAGTCAGAATTAACTCTCTGATCGCTGTTTTCAGAAGTCATCATCCAGGACTTTGCAGACACACTTGGGAGTCTGGCAGGCAGCACCTGTGTACCACGGCCCCATTCTGTCCAAGGCCTATGTGAGATCCTTTGTGAATCTCAGCTTTCTCCTGAAAACAAGAGGTGGACAGAATGCTTTCACTGTTTCTCTAAATTTCTATTATTCTGTTTTCAATCATAAGGAAAGCAACAATCTCTAGTTTTTTGGTGACTACTAGTTTTCCTCCCTGCCTATACCCTTTCTGTACCCATCAATGGGGTAGAAGAGTTTGTGAAAATATACAGGGTGGAGATGAGGTGAGAACAGCTAAATTAACAGTTCTAATTTTTTATGCCTTAGTTTTAGCACCAGCTATAAGCCTGCTTCTTCTTTTTTTTTTTTTTTTCCTTACCTGAGCTTACTAGACTCTTGGGCCTTGTCTTAGAACTATGTAACACTCAGAAAAAGCACAGTAATCCAACTGGTTTCGACAAGCAATGTGACTCAGCAAAAATTGAAAAGTTGGGACTGATTTGATAAACGTATGTTTTAAATATACACTACAGAACAATCTTATATTTTTTTACTTCTTTTATTTTACTGAAGTTTTCCACTAACTCACATTCATATTATCTTCCCTGCTTCTGTTGTGTAGATTATTCTCATTTGCTAAGCACCTTGGATCATACTTTTAATTATAGGAATAAACAAAGGACTAAACCAGTGTTGGCAAACTTACTGCACGCACGGTATTGTGCTTTTAAGAGAAAAGATGTTACAGTACGAGTTGTCTTTTCTAAACTAAAACCTCAGTCGTCAGGTTTAATTACAGTGCTGGCATTTTGCTATAAATAAGTGGGTTTTGGGTTGCAGTATGGGCACTTGTCTCTAAAAGATTCGCCATCACTGGCCTAAACTATCCTGACAACACTCATCACGAGTGCAAATTCTATCCAAGTTCTGTCACATAAACAGAAATATATTGCACTAAACAAATTAAATACCCATGTCAAACTGTGTTAATACAGCTTTCAAAGCTCCTATTTTAAGCCATATTAGGAAGATATATGTATGAATATTTCTGAGTTACATAAATCCAAATTATAATAATTATGACAAGTAGTTCTACTTCCGGTGGTTTTATATTTTAAATGTTTATTTTAAATGTTTGTTTTTATGGAATTTTTTATTATGGTATTAAAACATCCAACTAAAATTTCCTGAACACCATTTATGAGCATGATATACATAAAAATGGCTTCAATTTGTTGATGTTATATGCCTGCCATTAGTAAATCAAAGAGTAGGTATGCATCAGTTTCTGCCTTAGTTATGAATTCACACTCCATACGATATTTGATACATAAATTTAGCAGTTTATACCTCAAGAGGAGGGGTTTCTTCTGTTTTTATTTACAGTGAAAATTGAATCTTAACTGGTCACATGAGACTTTGCCAGACAATAACCTATTGTTGAACATTAGTCTCAGTATTTATCTAATTTATTGACTGAGTGAAATGAAGTCTCTGATTTAGCTCAGGAGTTTGGCATTTAAAATTTTCACTTTGTGTAAGTGTTTGACTAGCAAATAATTTTCAAGTTAGTATACTGATAGGGAAAAATGTGACCCAATACTAAAAGATAGCAATACATACCTTATGTTTGACTTGTGGCTTAACATCTCTTTCTAAAATGAAACAATAACAAGTGAATCTTTTTGAATATGGGGTGTGTGTGTGTGTGTGTGTCTGTGTGTGCATGTATGTGTGTTAAACAAGTTTAATTAGTGGTAATAAAATTGTCATCATTTATTTATTTTGGCCATACAACATCCAAAGAAGCAGTTACTGTTTCAAATAATTTGGATAAACTAACCAAAACAGATGGATTTAGGAAAAAAAAAAAAATATATATATATATATATATATATATATATATATATATATATATATATATATGGTGCCCATGTGCATGTGTGTGGTAGTATCATAAATTTTCTCTAAGGAGCTTCTCCAAGGTAAACTTAAATTTTCAAATCTGCTATTTAAATATGAGTAGAAAGATATTGTGGTTTTGCTACTGATTCTAAGGAATAAATTTGTTATTAATCAGCAGATAGTACTTTAAATTCTAATGAGGTGATTAGCCCATATTTTGCAAGTATTTGACCGTTACCTGAGTATAAAATTAGGAAATGTATGTTTTACCTTATGTTCTGTGTCTAATTATACCAACTTTGTTGACATTAGAAAAATGTTTGTGCATTGCACTCTCCTTCAGTGACCTCATTAATGTAACTGTTGTCTCCACATATACTTTAAAATTAGGAATTTAGATCTCAGAAAGAGCCTCAAGAAATAAGATGAATTTCTTTAGGAGATCTCATGAGAATAAGTAACCATGAACTCTTGAAAGTTGAATTTGACTATCTGGTGCTACTGATCACATGGTATTACCCTAGCAATTTTCTCTGACCTCTGAACCAAGTTTCTCAGTTAAATTGACCAGAAAACAACCCATTTTCTTTCCCAGCTCCTAACTTGGTAGGTTTTAAACCCATAAAGGAAGTTAGGCAGCTGCTACTGCACTTGACAGTTATGTTATAAATTTAAATGAAGCAATATCTACTCTGTGTCCTAGTTCCTCAAATGAATAGTTCATTTCATATAAATAGAGGGATTATTAATAACCACATTCTGTTTTCCTATTCCCTCTGTAGTTTCAATTAGTTACACAGATATTTATTTCCTTCTTACCTGCCTAATATTTAAAATCTTTATTCCGGTGAAGAACAGCTCAGTTTGTGGAGTAAGTAAAGTGACTCATGAGTAACATTTACCTCCTGGGGACTGTCAAGGGGCTGCAGGAGGCTACATACAACCATCCTTAGAAACGCTTAGTCAAATGGATAGAAAACTTCTTATACCTTAAATTTTCCTACATAGCAAATAAATACAAGATAAATCTTTAAAAACAGAGAAAACTTTAGTCCTAATCTCTACACTGATCAATGACTATTTGGAATATAACATAAAAAAATTTTTTTTAAAGCCCAAAGAATTAAATTACTGCAATTACTGCATTTGTACTTTTTGGCACTGTAAGAAAGGACATGTCACTTTGATAGCCTCCAGTGATGTAAACTCGGATAAGCCATCTGACCTCTCTCGGACTTAGTTTATTCATTTGGGCCAAGTGACTCATAAGATCTGTTCCAGATCTACAAACATTATGGGACTGTATGACTGGTAGGGTATACTTTAATAAAGCGCCAACCAGCAATACTGCTAAGCAATGCTTCAAATACAAAGACTTGCCATACTGACAATGAATATTGGGGCCG
This sequence comes from Hydrochoerus hydrochaeris, assembly GCA_004027455.1. Lineage (NCBI taxonomy): Eukaryota > Metazoa > Chordata > Mammalia > Rodentia > Hydrochaeridae > Hydrochoerus > Hydrochoerus hydrochaeris. Next base: position 74,359 of record PVLA01000991.1, read on the forward strand.
GGTGGGCATTTGTAGGAGGAAGAACAGAGTGAATGCTACATGTGGGGGAGGCGGATAACCAATCTGAAATGAAAAGGAGATTTTTGTGTAGGTAGATAGAAAAATGTTACAATGCAAACAAAGGCTATAATGGTGAAGGTCCTGAACTCTAATATAAGGGGTTTAGATACCGACCTGTAGGTGATGTGATGGAGTAAAATACAGAAAAGGTTTAAAGAGCACCAGAGACTTTCGCACAGGGCTATGGCATTAATGACAGCAATAGTTAAATTTTATTTTGCATTTATTATATGCCAGGCATCTCATATCTTTTTCATTTATTAATTTATTCAAATAATGAAGATAATAACCCTGAATTACATAATATTAGTAAATCTTTTGTTAGAACAATAAATTAAAGAAAAAGAAATATTTAAGTAACTTCCCTAATCACAGACACACATCATGCTTGGGAAAAAGATGAGACCCACAATGATTTAGAGGGCAAGGAAGTGAGAATCTATTTCTGCAACTCTGATTTTTGTTTACTGTATTAGGAAAATATGTGCACATTTTAAGGGCAGAGGTTTTTTTTTTTTTACTGAGATGAAGTTTTATTTTCAGAAGAAACATATATGTAATAGTTGTTTGTGAGCTATGACTGTGTGTTAATTAAAGAAAAATATAAAACAACAAAAATATTCACCCAATCTAAAACAGATCTGGTTTAGTGTCTAGCATGTCTGGGTGGAAATATGAATAGGGAAGTCTATCAAACATTTAAAGAACAAATGGTACCAATTCCATATAATATTTCAAAAAATAGAAAAAAACAGTTCTCAATTTATTCTATGATGCCAGCATTTCCTAGTGCCAAAACCTAGACAAAGATATTACAAGAAAAGAAGACTGGAGGCCATTATGTCTCAGAAACACAGATGCAAAATAAATTATAAATAAATAAATAGGAAACCTCAACAAAATATTAGCCACTTGAATATACTAATGTACAAGATTTACATACTGTAGTATGTTTGGGTTGAATTTTTCTAGGCATGTAAAGTAAGTCAACGTTTCAAAATCAAAATCAAATGATGTAATACATGTCAACATGATAAAGAAAAAAATGACCCTATGATCAGATCAATAGATACAGAAAAAGCAGTTGATAAAAAGAATTCATTCATGATAAAAATTCTTACCAAACTAGGAATAGAGGGTAACTTCTTTGATGGACAATATCTACAAAAATCTTACAGCTAAGAGCATGCTAACACAAGTAAACTAACTTTTTAGAGTTCCCTTCTAAGATCTTGATGAAGACAATGATGTCCCCGCTTAATATCTCTCATCAATACAACACTCAAAGCCTTAGAAAATACAATAAGACAAGAAAAAAAGATGTATGTGTATTGGAAAGGAAGAATAATACTGTCCTTGTTTACAGATAATATGATTATTTCTTAGGTGCTACAAGTCCCAAACAGTAAGTGTCCTATATAATAAGCCATTAGAGCACAACTGCAGGATTAAAGGTAAGAGGCTTGTTCTAGATTGTAGATTGGAGCTTGGATATCAAAATATTTTACTATATGTGCTGCAGAAGTGAGCACTGAGTAGCAAAATAAGCAGAAGCTTAAATTCTTTATAAAAAATTGAGTAGAATTGTATATAACCTACTTATAGTATATACTTTAAAATGATCACTAGATTTTTATAATACCTAACACAATGTAAATGGTTGTTAACTGTTTTGTTTAGGAATGGTGATCAGAAAAAGTCTACACGTGTTGAGTATAGGAACATTAAAAAATAATTTTTTGCAATGCAAGGTTGATCAAATTCATTGATGCAGTACACATGGACACAGAGGGACGACTGTATACCAAAGTCAGTTGTTTTCCTATATATAAAAATGAGTGATTAGGATACAAAATTAAAAACATCATTGAATTAACACCAAATAAAATGAATTACTCAGGTATAAATGTAGCACAGTGTGTAAACAATCTATATGAGGTAAAAATACAATTTCTCTTACTCCTGATGAGATAAATTTTTAAAAGATTTTAAAAACATTTCTATGGACAGAGATTAAATATCGTTAAGATGCCGATTCTTTCGAACTTGATTTATAGACTAAACACAATCCTGGTCAAAATGCTAGCATGTTACCGTGTTGATACTGACAAAAAGATTCTAACATTTGTATGAGAAATCCAAAGTCTGAGAACAGTCAACACAGTACTGAAGAAAAGCAAAGCCCGAATACTGATGCTACTTGACCTCAAGACTTCCCACAACACTACAGAAATCGGGAGAGTCGGAATGGGTTAAAAAATACTGTAGACAAACAGGCGACAGACTAGAAAGCCCAGAAACAGACCCACAGACGTTTAGTGAATGCATTTTTAGCAGAGAAACAGAGTCATGATCTTTTAATAAATGAAACTAGAATAACTGGACATTCGAAAAAGTGAACCCAGTCTTATATTTTTAACAAAAAGTAGCTTAAAACGAACCACCAACTAATGTAAAATGTAAAATTAAACTTCTAGAAGATAACATAGAGGTCGGGTGTGGTAGCTCATGCCTGTAATCCCAGCCAGCACTCTGGAGGCTGAGGCAGGAGAATCCTTGTAAATTCCAGAGAAGCCTGGGCTGCAAAGTAAGCTCAAGGTCAATCTGAACTGCATAGCGAAACCCTGTCTTAAGCTAAACAAAACAAAACAACAACAAAAAGAAAAAAAAGAAAGAAAAAGAGAGAGAAGATATCATAGAGGAAAATCAAAGTATCTGGATTTTGACAGTGAGCTTTTCCATACAATCAGCAAAGCATGACCCCTTAAAACAAACACTGATAGGTTGGACATCATTAAAGCTAAAACTTCTGCTCTGCAAAGGATAATAATATCCAAAAGCAAAGGTGTAACCTGAGAAAGTATTTGAAAACACATGTCTGACAAAGGGTTTGGATGCAAAATAAGTAAAGAAGCCTTAAGATTTAATAATAAGACAATTTGAAAAGAAGGAAAATTATCTGCAGAGTCCAAAGAAGATATATAGAAAAGAAGTAAATGCATGAAAAATGCTCCATGTATATTGTTCCTTCTTAATAAATTACAAATGAAAACATGGAGGTATCCTCATGTCCCCATCGTTATGGCTAATGTCCCCAAACAGTGAAAACCCAATGCTGATGATGATCTAGGGTGACCTGAACTCTCACTGCTAGCAGGAATACAAAATGGTACAACTACTTTGGAGATGTTTTGGGAGTTTCTTATAAAACTAAACACACTGTGAAAATACAACTTGGAAATTACATTTCTATGCTTAAAATTTATATTCTAATGAGTTTAAAATGTACATATACAGACATACCTGGACATGCATGTTCACAGCAGCTTTATCAATAATTGCCAAGATGTAAAGCAACCGAGGTATCTTGCAATACAAAGGAAAAAGGAAAAACAAACTGTGGTACTCCTAGACAATGGAATATTATACAGCAATAAAACAAAAGAGCTATCAAGCCACAAAAAAGTCACAAAGGAACTTAAGTGCATGTTAGTGAAAGAAGTGAACCTTAAAAGGCTTCTCCAACTACTTGATTCCACCTACTTAACATTTTGGAAAAGAGAAAACGATGGAACCTATGAAAGACCAGTAGTTCTTAGGAGTTCCCAGGGAAGGGATGAGCTGATGGAGAACAAATGAATTTTAGTGCAATGACACATCCTGTGTGTTGCTGCAATGGTGGGATCTTTCTTTATGCACTGACAAAACCCATAGAACTGTGCAACTACCAGTGAACTTTGATGTAAACTACGAACTTTACTGATCAATGCTGTTCATCAGTTATAACAAATGTACCACACTAAGGCAAGATGTCAATAATAAAAGAGACAGGATGGGGTGGGGCAGGGGATGCACATGAGAGCTCTCTATACTTGGAGTTAAACTCTTCTGGAAACCAAAAAGTGCCTTCAGAAATCAAGTTTATTAACTTAAAAAAATCCACCTCCATCTGAGCAGATCTCTTTTGGGGTAGCAGGTTGGGACATCCCTATGTGAAAAAATGAAGGGTGTTGTCAGGAGTTTGACAGCAGCAGAGAGAACCAGAGAGCAGTCAACACACTAGGAAGAGAAAATTTCTCCCTATTGTACTTCTGGCTCCTGGTAGCACTCCTCACACTAATGACAGAATGACCTGTTATAGGAAGTGCAAACGTGTCATGTTCCTGCTCTAGTGGCTGGAAGAAAACTCTTGTGCTCCAAGAGAACAAACTCCTTGCATGGCATGCAAGGCCCCAATCAATGTGGTAATTCTCCATTTCTCTGTTCCCACTGGGTCATTTTAGCCCATCTCTCTAGTGTTCACACCCCAAGAGTTAGGTACACAGACTTGCAAAGTCTTGTTCATTCTTCAAATGTCAGTTAGGGAGGGAGCTCTCTTCCAAATAGTCTCTCCTTGGTTTCCCAGGCAGCCTTGAGATAATTTTGCTACACTCCCATGAGCTTTGGTGCTAGGCCACCATTAGATAAGTGTCATAGCGTGATATATTTACTCATCTTCACATCTGACAACTCATTTGACCCAAGCTCCTTTAGGACACCATTATAGTGCGTCTATCTTCAGAGCACTCACACTTAGCAGAGTCTGGTATACAGTAGATGTTGAATAAATGCTTGTTCAATCAATACCAGGAGCTAGACGTTCAAACCTGGGTTTACCACAGTCTCTCTGGTAACATCCTCTGTCTCACACTGCCACCATTCATACTCCTTTAATTAATTCTCACTTGTATATACAGTGAACTCTTGATTATGCACAAGAGGACCCTCCATGTTGTAGTTTAGTGTAGCAAATCTTACTTTTAACTTCTTGTTGACATCACCAGCTGTTTACCTTGTGTCCTTTACTGACATTGTCACCAATTCCCTCTACTTTTACTCTCACAGCAGCCAAGCTCATGGCAGAAGCTGGAAAGAGACACAAGCCCTTATCTGCCTCCTCTAGACTCATGATTCTAGCCTTAATGCAAGAAATTCCAAAGTCAGGAAAAAGCAGCTATCAAGGGAAACCTGATAAAGCAGGGAACCAGGACACCTCCTTGACAGACAGTATGCAGTGGGAGAGTTGGGAACATTTTTCTCCAAAAAAGATTTTTATCACAAACTACAAATCTTTGAATAGACTTTAGAATAAGATCCTTAATAAATAATGCTACATATTGATATACCATATGGTCCGTGTCCATTATTACTAATGTTTTATAATGTTTAACTTCATCAATATCTTTAGATTCATGAACTTGCTCACACTAAATAGTAGTACGTTTAGGAATGAACCATGAACAACTATACGTAATGGAAATAGCTATATATTAAAAATCATCTTCCCTCTCAGTCAGACTGCTAGTAAAGATAAAACAGAAATACTTTAATTTCAGGCACAGGGTTTTTATTTTTTGGTTTTATGTTTCCCTGAGTATGTTATATGAAACTATTTTTTAATGTCATTTACATTAAACTCCTGAGCTGCTGACTGTGCCTTCGATTCTTCTGAAGGCCCCCAGTAGTGATTCCTCTTTTAAATTTAAAAGCCTAATGAACCCAGATTTTAAAAAGTAGCTAATATTGGGTTGAGGGCCAAACAATATAATGATGCAGAGCTACTTGCATTATTCCTGGAGCTATTTGATTTTGACAAGCCCACATTTGGTAATTAACATGAGAATGCCCCCTTGGGCCGTTCTCCTGTTAGCTAAAATATCTTATAAATTACTATAATAAAAGGGGAAAAAAGGAACATGCTGCCTGTCAATGTTTCAACTTATCTAGCAAGAGGAGGAGACAAAGCCCTGATCTGGAAACATGCAGATGCCAAATGGGAGCATAAATTCTACTGTCTGCCCCAACGGGGGAGAGTTGCCCATTCAATAGCAAGACAAGTGCAAAGCAGCCATGGAATTCCCCAAGCAAAAGGTGTGCTGGCCCTTTGGACAGGCAGTATTTGCAGGTTTCATAATGGTCGCCTAGTGACACCACATCATCCACTAAACACCAGGCTGCTGGGCACTGCATTTGCAACCAAACAGGCTCCATTCATATGCTCCATTTTTTAGGTCTCTCAGCAGAGTTTAATAAATAATACCATCTACCAATGATGTCAAATCCAGTCTAATTTATTATCCTAATCTAGATAAATGTATTAACATGGCCATAATATAGATTCTATGAGCATTTGTGGTTAGGAGTCAAATGTCTCTCTTCACCACCTCTATTTGCGCCCATCTGGCTACAAGCTTGTAATCAGCTAAAAGAACTGGAGTAGGCAAATGAGCAGGATTTAGTTAAGTTTTAGCAATGACATAATGTTAATTCTGGTGAGGAGAAATAACAATTTATAGCCAGTTCCTTAGAATGAACTAACTTCTAAAATTCTTTATGATTATACATATATTTTTGCACTTACTACAAAACATTTATCAGTCCATTATAGGCACACAAACCACTAAAAGATAATTATAACACTGGTGATAAATTCTTCCTAGGTAATTTTCACCACCATGTGTGCCTTATATCTGTACTGATACACTTTATCCACCCAGGAATCAGGCAAAGGCACCTGTAATAAATGTATCTGAACACAAAACTTTATTTTCTCATACCACAGTTTTACCTACTGTTACTAAATCAACTTTTATTATCATCAATTTATTTTAATCTGGGACATTAACCACATTATTTTGAGTCGACAGCAGCTGCTGATTGAACACTAGTGTCCCAAGTCCTATTACTTACAGCCTTATTTTACATTTTCATTAAAGCCCATAGGGAATCAATGGGTATCGAGTGTAGACTTATTGATAAAAATTCAGAGCCTGCAATAGAATATTGCTCAAAAATAGCTGTTTAATCCATAGCAGACATAATTTGCTAATACTGCTGAATTTCAACAGGAACAGATCCAAAATCATGTCAGTGTTCCCATTTTTGTGCCACAGAGTAATGACATTTAATCAGGAATATTACTGCACTCTTTTGGTGACAGCTGAGACACAAACCCAGCCAACTGATGCAATTCCTGTCTTACTGCTGGCCGCCTATAAACAACAGCCACAAACAGGAAGCTGCCTTACCTCTTGTCTACCATCAGAGGAAAATTTAAAGAACAAGGCTTACAGACAGACTGCAGTTGGAGTCCATTCTGGCTTCCTACAGCCTACTGGAACTATCTGCAGCCTCCACGCATCCCCATGGCCAAAGGAGGCTTAAAGAAACTCCTCTAGATCTTAATACAATGGCACAGTAGTCACCAGGTGTGAGGCAACATGAGGTTCGCAGAACGCGGCCGCCATGGCTCCTGCTCTGTGAGATCGATGGCCTATAATTACCTGGGAATTACTTGGACACAAATCAATGGTGTATTACGTCCCATTCATAATGAGCAGGGTAACTTTCGCCCGGTCTGTGAACGTCACAATAAAGACAATATCCCCATCTGCTCATTCTGCCTTCCACTGCCGACCCAAACTGCATCCTATGTAGCTCCCAAAAGCCTGGGGCTGTGGATACAGGAATCAGGGGCTGTGTGGTCCAACTCTGAAAATGGCCTTTCCTGCAGAGTTTGCAGGTTTTCCTTCAATCCAGATCTGGACAAAGATTGACATCTCTGAGATAAAAGACTCCGCATTCCATTAGATGTCATCAGTTTGGCCAGCCTCCTCCCCCCTGGCCACACCCCAAGGGAGTAAGCCACATTTTGATGACATCCATCAAACTCAGCTCAACAGTTTGTGGCAATTTCTCCATCTTAGAGCCATCATCAAAAGAGGCGTGGGAGGAGAAGAGTTAGTTGGGTGAGGAGTGTGTGTGGGAGGGTGTTGCCGCTATTTGATCAAACATCGAATGTACAGCCCCATAACCAAGCTGGCACAAACACACCACTCTATCCTGTAATATTTCTTAAAAGTAAAGGAACAGAGCTGGAGTCCTGCTGGATTTCCCTTAGCAACCTGACAAGAGCCCACAAGGTCAGCTAGCAGGAAGTGCAGAAAATTATACAGTGGGGAATTATCAGCTAAATTATTTCACTATACTCAGGATTTTTACTGTTCTTCCCAAGACAGTGGCCTCTTGCTACCCAGATTAGAAATGCGAATAAAAGACAAGAGTGACAAAAGGAGGGGGAAATGAAAGGGAAACATTTTAAACAGCATATTTTATTTTATTACCATATATACATACGCATGGCTTTGTTTTGTTTTAATGCACTTTCTCGAGGCTCCTGCCTAGGGATCCAATCTGCTTTCTTCTCTGGCCATGATGCCTCTTGCCCTTTTCCTCGGGGTGGAAGGAGGGTGGGGGTTGGGCTGGAGACTGCCTCACTATCAGGTTTGCTCCACAAGCTCCGGCAGCAGGAGCAAGCATGATTTATCAATTAACAGGTAATGAAAAAAATTCTCTGCAATTAAAGATATGATTTTGCTCAAACAGGAAGCGGCACCATACAACTGTGTACCCCTCTGAGGAATACTCAGCTCCTGTCACTAATGTGGAACACAGCTAATTTTAACAGAGTGTGTGTGGGCCCCTTGGGGGACTCCATGTTGATGAAGGAATATACAGTAGGGAACCCCCAGAGGACCTCGCTGATTGGAGAGCCCCAGGAAAGGTGTAGGGAAATTACATTTCCTATTTCTTAGGAGAGTTATTAAAGGGGAAGGCAGCTTTAATCACTGAAAGACCAGTTGCTGTATTATTTTTGCTTTATATACTAAAACAATACCCTTTATCCCTTCGTTGTTTTTTAATATATATGTCAGTTTAGTCAATATTATATTGGAGTATAACATATAAACAGCCATTGAATTTGTTAAAAAATGTGAAGGATTTTGAAAGATTATACAAGATAAAATATATTGTTGCTACTCAACCAAAAATCAGGAAGTTAAAGGAAAAAAATTTTTTTTCTCCTTTTTTTTTCCATGTAAATCAACATGAAACTTTGCTAGAATAAAAGGCACTATGCATTTACTAATGCTACAAGGCAAAGTTGTAGTAGCTATTAATTTCTTCTTTTGGATATATAGACAATTTCCTTATAAAGTTTTCATTTCTATGCAGTAAATGCAGAAAGAACAGAGTGATTTGTTAAAATTATGTTTATGTCTATCTGTTTAAAATACTTTTATAATTGAGTCAATATTTTACATCAATAACTGAATAAACTCTGGAGATGGAAGAATCTTCAAGATAAACTAGTCTAACCCTTTCATGTCTCTAGAAGAAAACAGTCAGAAAGGCTAAGTACTAATAACAATACAATAACAACATGTAACATTGCTCAGATAATTATTCTAGTAGGGATTACTCTGAGCTCTTTGCACATAACCATTTAATACCTACAGTAGCCCTATGAGGTATTAGTATCATTAATCACCATTTACTATCACTGTTGTCATAGGAGGAGAAGCTTAAGCTTAAAGAAGGTCAGTAACTTGTCCAAGGCCAGAAGAGAAAGGCAGAAGAAAGACAGGGGAACGGAGATTCTAGCCTCTCGCCTTTATCACTCCGATGCCCGGATTCCAGAGGAATTGACATAGATCCCCAGATCCTGTTTGGGGTTTAGCAATAAAGAAGAAAACTACTCGACATGTATTAGATTATGCTGAAATACCCTCTACACCAACAGATCATCTTATAATGCTGCATTTCAAATAGGAAGACCCAATACCAAGGCCAAATGTCCCACCAAACAGGATGTTTGTGCTTCAGTGAGTGTGCTCAGTGTAGTTGTTGGCTAGTGACACAGGGACGAGAGCGGAGTGCAAATGACCTTGGGGCAAATAAAGGCAGGGAGGCCTGGCTCCCACTTCTGGGGCTCTTATCTCCCAGAAGAATGCTCCTTGGTCTCTCTCCAACCTCAAGGCTAAGTTTCTCCAAACCACTCCCCAGGCCAAATCTAACTACATATAGGAAAACAAGTGTTCCATTTCTGGTGTTTTTACAATTTAACATTTTAAACTCAAGACTCTGTCTTCCTAAAACAGCCCAAATCTATGACCCTTCTCACGAATGTCCCTACTGAAGACTCTGCCGGCCAACAGTGTTAAAGAACTACAGGGTATGGCTTCTGTGAAAATAGCTTTCCTTTGAAAACACAAAACAGAAAAACTTCCAGGGTAGCTACAGGAAGGCACCTTCAAACCCTGCCCCCCAGTGTCACCTCAGGCAGAGGTGTCCTTTTCCGTTAGATGGAACCTTCGGAAAGAGGCTTCTCCTGTCTGCGTGCTCACGGTTCTTTGGAGGGATTCCTCTGACAGTTCCTAACTGCATTATCAGGACTTGTCTCGCTAGAAATGACCAATTCATTTGTATCCTCACAAGTCAGAACTTACCCTAAGCAGACAATCACAGGTCTGAAGACTGGTTCTGTGGAGTTCAGAGGAACTGCCTGATCTGCCTGGCTTGGAAATTTTCAGCAGGAAATCTTCTTTCTGCTTCCTTATGGTTTTCTGACCTTCTCACAGCCAGGGGGACAGACAGACAGCTTCATTGTGCACACAGCCTACAAACCTCAGCCTGGAGCCTCAGCCTTGCCAGGGGAAAAGTGGACCAGACATCAAACCCACTGCCTTCATTTAACAGATGAGGAGCTACAGCCCCGAGAGGACGAGGCTGCCTGCCATGTGCGAGGAGTAAGTGGCAAAGCTCAGGGCTCAATCCTAAGGACATCAGACCCCAGGCCCACTCCTCTTGAGAAAGCACTAACTCACCATAAAAGTCAAAAATATTCCTTTTTAAAGTACTTGCTTAGTGATCCTATTTTTATAAATTACCCATTTCCCAGGCCTTTTTTCTCAAGGATTTCTACCCAGACATCCCACCCATGGGTGTAGGGCCCCTTGGGTAGAACCAGACACAAAACAGAGTCTCAGACTTCTGGGGAATTCAAACCCCGAGCAAACTCATCCCTTCCCACTCGGTTCACACCCTGGTGTGTTCCTGGGATGATCTCTCCCGGGAATTCATGTCCTAGGCTTGAAGACAACTGAGCAAATTAACAGCATCTAAAAATGTAGCGTGTCAGAGACCCTGCTACATTTTAAATAATCTGTGAAGGAAAATAAATATTGGACAGTTATTTAGACATTCAAAACTTGTAAGAAAAAAGATAACCCTGAGTCCTATTCTAATTTTTATGGATACAATTTGTACCTATATTTCAGTAGATGAGAGAGGTGGCACGCGAGAAACGGATCATTAAACAGTAGTGTGAAACCAGGGAAATTAACCAGCTGCTGCGAAAGCCACCTCTCTTATTCTCGGAGAAGGAGAGAAGAGAGGGTGGGGGTGGGGATGAGGCAGCACTAGGAAAGCAGGAGCCCAGAACCGATTCTATCTCTGAAGCCTTAGCTTAGAAGTCTGTGGACCACCTTTAAGCTAATGAGCAAAAAAAACCAAAAAACAAAAAAAACCCAAACACACACACACACACACACACACACAACCAGTTAAGCAAAAAATAATGGCTGCAAGTAACAGACTTTTCATACTTTTGAAATGTAATAATGCTATCCTTGTAAAGTTTTAAGGCCATTTCATGCTATGCTCCAAATTAACATAGAAGAAAACTCAGGAACTGAGGCAGAGAACTGGTCAGACTTTATGTTTGCAGAGTGAGTTGATGGCAAGAGCTTGGCCTCGTGGCTCGGGTCCTGGGCAGACAACAGGCCAAAGGAATTAGAGAGTTCTTTTAATCAACCAGTTAAGGACATAGAGAAACACGGATGGGTTGTGACTGTACAGGAATCTTTCTGAATGAATCTTTCTGAATCTTTCAAACTCTTCTCAATAGGAAGGAAACCACGTGACGTGAGAAGCGAAGAAGCATTCCGTGTATCTCCACCAAGCCAAAGATACAAAAAGCAACATGTCCTTAAGAACGAAAGAATCTGGAGCCACAAGCCAGTGCAGGAAAGCTGTCATGTGACTACTGTGGTGTATGGTCCAGAACTTTGGGGGAAAACATTCCAGAACAGCGGAGGAGCTGCCATCTGTGGAGTGCCTTCATTATCATGCCACACTCTGACTTGTTACGGTGTCGCACTCTAACCCAAGACAGTCTTGACCGGAAATGTTAAATGAGCTGCCCACTGTGACACACAGCGAGCCAGTGCTCTAGTCCAGGTCTGCTCCAAAGCCCAAGTGCTTTCTTGGGGCCCAAACATGTTCCTATTCCTTCAGTCTAGAAGTGCTCTAAGTTATTTAATATAGCAACTAGATTTCGGGAGCAGTGGGCTAAATGTTACATTCCCTCCAAAAATTCATGTGTTGAAACCCTGACCCCCAATATGACAGTGTCAGGAATATGCGAGGATGAGGCAAATGCTGATTAGGTCAGGAAAATGGAATCCTCAGAGAGGAGATTAGCGCCCTTATAAAAGAGACCCCAAAGAAGCCTCTCATTGACTCCAAGGAAGGTACATAGTAAGAAGGCATGGTCTGAACCAGGAGGTAGGGCCTCACCTGACACAGAATCCACACTGCACTTGGACTTCATGTCTGCCACTTTGAGAAATAAACTTCTGTAGGTTGTAAAACATCCAATTTATGGTATTTTGTGATAGCACCCTGAATAGACCAAGATATTGGATGAAATGAGATAATGGTATCAGCTCGTAATTCACACTTTAGTGGCTTTATCAAATAAAAAATTTAAATGTTTTATCTGCTCCTGAATGGAATGGGGGAGCAAAAGGTCTCTTGTTAGCTTTCCTTGCTAATGCTGCTCAGGTACTGAAGAACAAAAAGGACAGGAGCCGACATCAAGGAAAGTAACATCTCTCCGCTAGGACTGTGGTGCCAAAGAAAGAGATAAAGCAGGAACAAAGTAACAAATTATATTGTCAGAGAAAATGTGAACTTTTTGATTGGGGATGACATTTATTTTAAGAGTGCAATGACGGCAGGAAATCTGTCAGGGTAAGACATGGCAGAGGTTTCAGCATTTGTTAAGAGTGTCATGGGAATTTAGCTAAAACTGTTAAAACTGACACCATTGGCTTTTGCTAACACATTAAGCATGGGAAAAGTGCCAGTCAGCAAACTCTCCATAGCGTCAGTTCAGTTAAATCATCTGGAAGATGCATAAGACCGGGTGGGATAATGACGGCTACAGTTTTCAGCACCCGGGGAGACAGGGAAGAAGGCAGTGCCACTCTGATAAGAAAGACAAACGATCCCTTTAAGATATGGTTTCCAACCAGAGGAGATGGGAAAGGGGCACTTTCATTGGTCCCAGCATCTTCCTAAAGATAATTTAGCACAGGACACAGAGTTCACCGCTACGACATTAGACTGATAGAAAAACGTAGGCACTGAGAGGTCCACAGATACACACACATGGATTTGGTTGAAGTAAAATCAAAGGCTTGTCTTAGATATTCTGCTTTAAAATGACTCAATTATTACTTCAGAGTTAGGTTAAGTGACAAAAAGCAGAAATTTAAATGTTTATCCAGTAAGATAACCTAAATCAAACACAAAGGCATCTTTGGTTCTTAAAAACAAACAAACAAACAAACAAACAAACAAACAAAAAACCTTCAAAGAGATCCATGGAAGTAAGCCTTGCCTTACCTGATCCCTTCAAGAAGCAAATCTAAAGAAGGAAAACTGAAATCCTAACAATGATGTATGTCTCTGGAAGTTAAATGGGTGCCAACTCTTGGTGACTAGCACAGGGCCTAAGTTTATTTAGACAGATGTCTTGATTGGAATAGAAGAATTGGGTTCTCAGCGCTCTCTGACAAGTAAATTAAAATTACGTATTTGTTGCACAGAAATACTTTTTAAAAAAGTTTGGTGTGTATGTCTGATGAGCACAGAAGTTAGCGCATTGCTGCCAAATGGTGCTGGAAAACGCAATGCCTTTTAACACGACACCTCTCATGTGCTCTGTGAGACCTAGGAAATGAAATATTCTTTGGGAGGTAATTCATCCCTTGGGGGCCATTTTTTCCTTAGGGCACAGAAAACTGGGATTCTGTTCTAGGTTCCCTTATTGGTTCCACAACTAAGAGAAGCCTTCAATTTGGCAAGGCACTCTGAAGCAAATGACTTACTGCCCTTTGGCAAAGATTGAATCTTTTGCGTACCTCTGGTTCAAGATTTACGTTCTCTGTAGTCTGCAGAGGTTCAGAGTTTGCTGGTCACCTGACTTGGGGTTTTCTGGTTAGCTTCCAGGAGGGTGTTTATTGTCCAGGTTAGGGTGCATTTAATTTAAAGCCTTTCTTGGCTCCCTGGTTAACTTGTAAATGATTATACTCAGACTTTTCAGCAATAGACTCTAATGATTAAAGATAATATAAACCCCAGTTTTCCAATTATAATGCCATGACCCTTTCTAAAACAGTATCACTATACAACTGTAGGTGACCAGTGTAACTTTCCAACCTTCCATGTGTTAGAAGTTTTTGCTCATTTGAGCCTGTCTGGTTCAGCTGATAAAAAGCAGACATTGAATTAAGGGCAAAAACATAGAAATGTGCTGCCAAGAACTGTCTTTCTATTATGCAAACATCATCTTGTGCAGCTTAAAACACTAAATGTTTTTCCTAAAGGGCTGCTTCCACCGTCCTCCCCCATTACACCAAAAAGGGAACATATGGAGGAATGAGCTCGGACTAAAAGGATCCCATTTTTTTTTTGGCTACGGGAGCAGAGCAATCACACAAGCACAGCACCTCATCAAATAAACCAGACTGACCCAGTTTGGACTTTACCAGCATAATTTCCTAGATCTTTCATGTCCTCTCATCCATCTCTGGCTGTTCCCAAGCCTGGGCTATTTCTGAATTCACCAACCACAGCACCTGAGTGTCAAGGTCCATCACTATGTACTGTTTGTTTTAAAAACAAGATCAAATGGTTGCCATAAACATTTTCCAGACTCAAAGAAGATTAATTCTCATTCTCAAATAAAACTGAAATAAGGTCATTGGAACTGGCCTCATTGCTGGGAGCCGTCAGTGGAATAATAGCCCACGAATGCATGACCACTTCTTAACCTTTGCTTCCTCACTGCCTACCTTAATAGGTCCTGGGGTTTCTTATGGAAAGAATGGACTCAAGTCTTAAACTAGTGAGGCAATGAAATCCTAAAATAGCAAGCCCAAGGAGGGAGAAAACACACAGCCACCTGAACACAAAACTGCCATCTTAACTACCATCTAAAATAGCCAAAGCATGTTGCATTATTTTGTAAATTTTCATTGCTTTACATTATTATTTTATATGGTTTTTAAATATTTAAGCAATGTAATACATACATTCATTACTTCTATCTTGAAATAGTTCCTATTAGCTCCAGAAACAAACTTTAGAAAACAGTGATTTAAGAGATTCCTATTTCATGTGTTTGGTTTCTAAAAGCAATTCTAATTAACTATTCTAATAGGTTGTGGTAATTTAATTCTAAAGTTATTAATCTGCCTACAAGCAAAAGCACACCTGCTTGAGATGTTAACACTATTACCAACAGATATGCAATTATACTTGGTATTGATCTTTCCATGCCACAGACAAACCTGTAGAACTATATAAACATCTAAAATCTCATAAAACTTTGAAGTGAGTCCTCTTGTGTCATCGTGTATATTGTATTGTACTTTTTAAAGTTTTGGTTCTCTCTCTTTTGCATTTCTAACATAATATTAATGAATACATTTTCTTGAAACTTAATTTCCTATCAAATATCACACCTATAATTTATGACATCACAGAATAACTGTGAATCCTAAACAGAAATTTATTATTATGTCAAGTTAATAACAGGTGACAAGGTCATAACTACTAAGCAGTAAAAGTTCTATTTTCAGATAGATTTTTGCCTTCAGGAATAAAAAAACGAAAAAGTAAGGAAATGGGAAGTGTGGTGAGAAGGCAAATTATATTGTGTATCCTGTATATTAGTTTTGAGAAGGTTGAAAGGTCTTCTACCAAGGATAATATTGTTTAGAATTATTTGATAGTCTTCAGTGGTGATAACTTTGAGGAGTGACCTTCATATTACATGTAAGTATTATCATTTTAAAATGAAAACAAGATGAAATATTTAGCACTTGCAAATTTCTTCCTAAAGTTTTCTTTAGATAATTCGCCTCAAAATATGCTACACAAGAAAAGTGAAATTTCTATTATTTTGTACATATTTATTATCTAAAAATTTTAAAAAGATGAAAATGGAAAATAAAAAGAAGAAACATATTTCTCCCCAGTGAAAAGGGCCCACAGATACTGAAAGTGGCCAGAACCATGTATGAGAAATTGAACCATCAAATTTCACATGACTGGAAAAAAGAGAAATATTTTATGAGGTAAGAACTCAATTTGTCCTTTTACTAAGGGATACAATCAGTTACACCAATAAGGTGGTAAATATTTTCACCAGCACACGAAACAACCTTTTGGTTGGTTTATAATTGCAAAAATGAAGCAGGCTGAATCCCTTGCTTTGTTTCAACACTCCTTGTTAGTGCCATAGACCTCTCTGCCGCTCTTGTTTTTCTCAAAAGCAATTTAGAAAATGCTTGTATTTTAGACAAAAGGAGAACATTTGGTGAAAGAAAATTCATCATTAGGTATCTAGAGGTTTGTTAATAGAAAAGGCAACTCCCACAGTGTATCCCAGTGCTCAAGCCAGACACACACGCTCAGGACCAGCAAGCTGCCTTCACAGTGGGCCAAAAGTCATTATCATAATTTTATATTACATAGACTACATTGAAAATTTAATATATCCCAGCAAAAAGAGACAAAAGACATTTTGCATAATGCTTCTGTGAGCGCACTCTCTCTTGCTACTGTTTTAGCCACCCCTGCCGATTATCACACCAGGAAAAAGAAGTTCATTACCTAAGCCAAATCAAAATTAGGCTTTTCTTTTTGATAGGGAACTTCATTAGTAAGCCCTGTCTTATACAGCTGGGAGATTTGATGAATCTATGTTAGAGCAATAATTCAGCACAATCAGCCACAATTTTACGTTAAGTTTTACATCTTTATTAAGAAAAGTGGAAATACGTAAACTGGATAGGCAGACATTGGTTTTTCAAGGCACTAAATCAAAATGCTAACTAAAACTACTTTTGGATATACATTCCAGAGTGGTACAAGAAAGCCAGGTAAGAAAATCAACTTTTTAACCAGCTACTTATCCACAATTAAGGTTTTCAAGGGGGGAAACAAAGTCTAAGAAGCCAAGGCTAAAAACACTTGAAGTTGAGGGAAGCAGATATTTATTGAGACTATTCAAATGAAAACATCTCTGAATTTTAAAGTCAGCCTTTGATTAACAAGAAAACACAGGAGGGAAGAGTCATTTCAGGATTCTTCTCAAGATAAAGGCTAAAGATCTATTGTCCTTACATGCTGTCCAAGAAACTAAGCACCACGGCGCTAAGCTCCCATTTATATCATACAAAACTCAGTCATCCCACAGACACGGAACAAAGAGCTCCATTCTCCGCTCTGTGTGACCCACATGTGTAAGTAAGTTCACCAGCATGCAGGAGATCTGCTGCCTGCAGATCACTGTCTGTGGAACTCCTCCAAGATTGCATCCTTTCATGCTGAAAAAATCCCATCTTCCTAGCACTGGTTGTGGACACAGTTTTCCATACTGTGCTTGAAGCTAACCTTGACTTTGCATAATGACAGTGATGTCAACAGTGTTTTCTTGGTTATTGTCCATTACATGTTCTGTCCATCACATGCAACCCACTGGCCTTTAAGAGAAAAATATCCACCCCACTTTGTCATTTTTCTCCCTGCTTATTGATTATCTATGAATTCCCCCAAATATACCAATGTTACTTCAAGAATGAGGGTCCTGAATTGCTGAAGGTTAAGGCTTTTCAAAACAGATGATCTCCTAGATCTCTTTGGTATTATTCATCTGTACGTTTGTTAAAAGCTCAACAAAGACAAAGCCTCTGGCAGAATGACAACAACACAAAAGTAACACCACCACCAGAAAAAAAATAAATACAAAAATTAAGGTAAAGCAAACCTCTTCCATCTGGTTGTAATACATATCTCTTTCTCCATATCTGAGTGGTAGACATTCTCAAGAGACAGATTCCACTTAACTTGTGTTCAGGTTAGTCATTTAGTACAACTGACCCAAATACACATTCTGATTTCCGATACTGTGATGCTCTCAAGCTCTTTTGAGTAAGGATAAAAGATTTTTAAAAACCTGACTTAATAGTTAAAAAGAGTAACATTTCCTTACAATTTTAACTCTTTAAAATATACTCCCAGAGCCTTTTGAAACAGAGTTAATTTTTACAAATTAATGATACAGTCTGTTTTATTCCTTCTAATGTTTAATCTTCTTCTGCAAAACCATACAGTTCCTAGTAGTCAGAAAGTAGGAATGTGTAAGTTTTGGATATGACAAAATGGTTACAATAGTTATCAGTTATAAAGTTTTGGCTGTGGATCAGGCACGGTGCTGTTTTTCTGTCGATTATTTTATTCAATCATTGAAATAACTGTATTAGTTAACTGCTGTTATTATTCCCATTTTGCAGGGTTAGGAGATGGTCTTTCCAGGAATAGGTAACTCCTCACATATCACACAGCAGCAAGTGCACAGCCTTGGCTTTGTACTGATTGACTTTAGCCCCTGTTCTCCCAATCACTGTGCTCTTCAACCCTCCCAAGGAAACAATAAACAATTCTGAAGTATCAAAAAATTTCTTAATCCCCACAGTCTTATATAAACAGTTCATGAGAATTTTCTTCTTACGTCCTTTAGGACCACTGAGATATAAAAATGTTTAGACATGAAGAAAACAAGCAGGAAGGCTTACAGAACACTGAAAGAACACTGAACACTGAACATGGAACACTGAAAGAACAGAGAAAGAGAAAGGCATGCTATATGGACCTATTACGCCATCGCTTTAGCTTCTTTGAAGAAAGACTATTCATCCCTCTACTACCTGGTTTTCAAAAAGATGTCTTTATTCAATAACTTTTGCTTTTATGACTCCCCATTACTTGACCAGATTAAACACACTGACTCCTCCTTAAAGTCTATAAGAGCAGTGTCATGGTATTCTTTAAGTTTTTCTTTCTCCTACCAAAAACAACTTGGGTAGATTAAGGCTGTGTTTGAGCTGGCTTCCTCTTTGATGACTCAATGGCATAAGATGTATTGCTCTTAGTGTCTCTAGAATCTGTCCTTCTGGTGATTTTTAATCCAAGTGACATTATATTGTGTTCATCTCTACAGGTACAACCAATACCTATTCACAGCTAGATTCGATACTCCTTAAGGGCAGACATTGACCAAACAAAATTGGATGCTCAAAATAATGTATAAAAGACAGTGGGGGTTAGATTGCATATGCACTGTACATCAGAGACAGATATTTGTTCTTCTGAATCTTGGGAGGAAGAGGAGCACAGCAAATCTGAAGTATATAATGGTTCTTGTACTTACAAGTCACATTAAAACAACAACAAAGTCAATGCTTAAAAGCGAATCAATCAACAAATGGCAAAATACCATCAAAAATAACAATCTCAAGTAAAAATAAAGGCCTTGAGATTTACCTTTTGAATTAAGATACAATAATAAGAGTCTGAGAAAGCATTTTTATATATTTGATAAAGAAGGTTTAGGTTCTAAGAACCTTTAAGACTTGGCCATAAAAACCAATCAATCACCATCATGAAAGAGACCAAACACATATGTTTTTAAATTTCCCTTACACTCAGTTGCAATTTAGTCCAAGTTCAGAAAATCCAGTTCAGCTATTTCCTTTCTCAACAGATTTCCACACGTTATTAGAAGTACACAGTTAACCAGGTTTCGTGCAGTAGACAAAATGGCATTGTGGGATTACATTAGTTCGACAGCTGCTTTATGACTATAGCTTCCAGACCAATTTATTTAATATTGATCTTTAAACAAACATCAGTACAAATAAATTTGAGTGCTCCAGTCCTGAGATTTTATATCTATAAAAAAGGCCTATATTCAGAGAATCAGGACTGCTTGTATTTCTCCCTTTGATTTTGTTTTCTTTGATCCTACCAGGTATCAAATACATCAATGCCAAATTAAAACAAATCTATCTTCAGATAACACTCTGTTTATAATCTTTCGTGCAGAAAGAATTTTTCTATCAATAACTTCCAGCAAGTGTTTTAACTGATCTTTTTATTGCTTTACTGTGACTACTACAAAAGGTGGTGTTACCCTGTCCTGACCGAATAGCTCACTGGGCTTTACCTGGAATATCGCTGGAAGGGCTGAGTTCTGTTCCCCCACTTCCAATGCAGTTCATTCTCTTTAACAATTCTAACCCAGCGGCAGGGACAAGGCAAGACCCAGCTGCCCCCTGCTGAGAAAATTGCTGCAGGAAGCTAGGGGTTCTGGAGGCCAATCTCAAGACTTTTTACAGGACTACAGTTGACCATTTGGAGGAAGGGACAGCTGGGTGCTAAATATAAATGGGGAAAAAGACTTAGACAGGGAAACAGATAATGAATCCTGGGATTAAACACTCGATTCAATTAGGCGGGCATATAGGAACGCGAGGCATAAATGGACCCAACATAATTATTTGCACAGGACTTATTTATGCCCTTCTTAGTTATCCTGACTGAGTACAGATACAATGCTCAGCAGGGGATGGATATTCCTGGGGTCTGGAAATGGGATAAAGTTCAAAGTTTTGGGTCACAATTTACTCACATTTGTCATCTATTTTATGTTCACTGACTTCTATATTATTCTTAAAGGAAAAAGAAAATTTCTTTTCTGTGCTTTCCTTTTCCTTCCCTCCTTCCTTAGCCCCTCTGTCCCTTCTTTCCTTTCTTCCTTTTAAGTGTAAATGTTCTAGAAGTGGAGGAGATCGATGAATAAATCTTCATGGGGAATTTAAAAAGGATGTCTGCAAAATATTCAGCCTTGTTTCCAGATACCCTGAACCCATACTAGCAAAGGAAGGTGACCCTGCTGTGAAATTGTGAGATAAGTGGGTATTGTGAGTGATGAATTTCAGCAGTCAGTGGACTGGTTTTTGGATTATTTGAATTAAAAAAAAAAATCTTTTTACTTTGTTGTAAACTAGGACTCAAGAAGAGGTCAGAAAGACATGATATTTGAATGTTTAACTCCAGAAATGCATACAAGGTACAAATATTCAATACTACTATCCTTTGGTCAATATGATAGCTTGGTGTTATTAATATAGCAATAAATACATTATTTATACAAGTACCAGCTTCTGCTATGATCCTTTCAGAGTGCTACATCAATGAGCTTGGAGCTTAAAACAAATATACAGAAGAGGAACCATGTCTAGCTACCTCTTCTTAATTTGAAAGGATACTTTTTTCTTTGTTGTACCCTTAAAATTATTCTCTGCTGGAGACTTTCTCTGGAGAACAGGGTAAACCGTAAGGCACAGGTCTGTGTCCACACTGCCACTGAGCCTGGGAGATGCAGACCTTCCCTGGTAAGCAAAAGTAGTACGTGCAAGGGGACTGAAGAGACCCTGTCCTGGATGCTCATGACTATAGCAGAGAATGAGATAACTCAATGGTACCCATGAGAATTTGTAGTATGGAGGTGAGTTATAAGAACTGATGGTATGAGTCAGAGATATGAGTGACATTCTGGACAGAGAACAAGTTGAGAACTATCTTCTACCAACACCTTCACTTAACACCTTATTTAGTGATTAATGCAGAGCGATGATTATTCTTTTGGGCGGGGGTGGGCTTTTACCTACTGCCCATGAGCTCCCTGACACACAGCCAGTTCATGTCTGTGACCTACGTGCCTGAAAATGACTACCTGAGTATAGATAAAGAGGCAAACTCAAAGAAAAAGGTGTGACAGCTTTGAAACCATAACATACGAGCAAAATTCAAAGGAACTAGGGGATGTTGGTCTTGGAGACAAACCAAGACCAGAGGCATGTCCGTTGCAGTAAAATACATGAAGGACTTTACAGTAGAAGAAAGATTTGTTTTTCTCCATGTGGAAGAGTGGATGGAAATTTCAGAGACAGAGTTAGATATCCTGGGACTTCTGTGCTTTATCACTCACACCTACTGTGCCGTAACACCTAATATTTCTAAAGTCTATTTCTTCTTCATTTCCAATGCCATAGTTTTAGTTCTAAATCTTGTGGGCTATTAGATACTCCCTACATGTACTCTCTCACCTCTTCAATCCTACTCCCTAGCATGCTCGGCACTTATTAGGCTGTTTCCCTGATTAAAATCTCTTTATAGCTTCTCCATTGTCCTCAGAATAGAACCCAACTTCCTTGACTTGGATGCAGGGTCTGAAGAGTGAGAAGCTCCCTGGGTCTTGTATGGTTCCTTACTTCCCTCCTGGGAATCTCTATTCATCATTCCAGATTCTGCTTAGAAGTAGGGTACAGTGGTACATGCCTGTACTTGGGAGGCTGAGGCAAGGGGATTGAGACCCTGCCTCTTAAAAAAAATATACCTTCTCTTTAAAGCTTTTTGATCTTCCTAGACAATTTCTTCATATATTCTCCTAATGTCTTGTGATTTAGGACAATTCGGTTATTTGTACTGTTATTATAATTACCTTGAGAAAAGGTAGCATTCTGTTTGTCTTTGGATCCTTAACCAGTTGCTGGGTGAATAAATAAGACTGATTGAAGGACTTATTCTAGGCAGAGCTTCAAACAATAGATCAGGCTTTTCAGGGATGTGGTGGGTGTTTGGGTGTGTAGCTGCTAGACTGAAATAGACTGATTATTTTTTCTAAAGGCTTACTTTACCCTTATGGCTTGGTGAGCTACAGGGCAGTCAGTATCATTCAGAAGTTGAATCAGAGCTGGCTGTTCAGGCAAGGAGACGATTCAGAAAGTTCGAGCTGGCATTCATAACACAGAGATGATAAAATACTGCAGAATGCAGCTGGGTGTAGTGGTACACATTTGCAATCCCAGTACTATGGGAAAGGGAAGCAGGAGGGTCACAAGTTCAACCCCAACCTGGGCAACTTAGTGCCTTAGGGAGGCTTTATCTCAAAATGAAAATTAAACAAAGATGGGAGGTAGCACAGTATGAAGACCCTGAACAATCACCAGCTCTAGAAATAAAATTCCAGGGTGCAGATTTAAATGCAAGAAAAACAGATTTAAAACAAGACTGTCAATAAAAGGTGTTGCTTAGAGATTCATATTGCATGAACAGTGAGTGACTTTTAGAAATAAAGGACTTGAGTGAAGTCCAGCCCTTTCTTAAGAAATTGGGCTTGGCAGATCTTATACTCTGGTGCTGCCCCCAACGGTCATTTTTTTTTTTTTTTTGCCTGAATGAATATCAGCATTAACAGGAATCAGGATTGCACTGTCTACCTCTCAGAGTACAGCCATGCCTCATTTAATGACCCGGTCCCATTCCTGTGACTAGGTCATTAGATGTATTGATCACTAAATGAAGAATTGCATATAGTTTATACATTGCAATACTCAGAACAAAGGAATGGTCAAAGTTAACTGCAACTTGATAACTTTGCTTTTATTTGCATAACTCCTACATCAGTACTGTAATGTATAACAGAACAAAAACCTACAGGCCTGTACTGTACAGTACAATCAGGACAAATTACAGCATTGTATAAACAAGATGTACTATACAAAAAGATACCGAGGCTCTATAAACAAGATGTATAAAACTGGACGAAAAGAACATGGGTACGAGCAGGCAGTCATATGCCTGAAGAGTTTTCCTAGTTCATAAGCCCAAACAGTGGTCAGACGAGAAGGTCATTAAACAAAGAATGTCTGTATTAAGAAACAATTCAAAGATACACTGTTCGCATGATGCCATACTAAGGACATTTCTATACATTTAAAGCCCTTTCTTAAATGTGTAGCCAATTATGAATAATGTTTTGATTTACAAAAAACAAGTTGTCTAGCCAATTTATAAAGGGAAAAGTGCTACAGAGAATTTAACAACAAAAGTTTAAAATCTGGTACTAATGAAAACCCGAAAATCATGGTATTATGTTATGATTGCTGGGATAATATTATTTCACAAAAACAAACTTCTCTCTTTGACTAAATACACCTTGAAGTTTTGCACATAGGTCTTAGATCTATTGCAGATTTAATTCCATGAGGAATGAGTTCAAAATTCTTTTTCCTATGTTTTAAACATAGCCTTTGACTATTTTGCTACCTTGTTGGCACTAGTGAAAATAACTGTTAGAAATAAGGCTAAGATATAAAGTTATGTTTTTACTGTTTTTCTATAAAAGTCTCAGTGGTGAATGATGATGATACAGAAGTTACAGAAATCTAAACCAAACACCCCCAAATATAAAATGCATATGTGCCTATCTTGAAACACAAATTGTGATCATCCTATAGACAGTAAGACAGTCAGATTTAAGGCTACAAATGTGAATTTCCTAATGGTTCTGATGACTGCCTGTTACATATTTTGGTACAGACAGTTGTAATACAAAGTGTATCTCGGTGCTCTTTGTTTAAGAATGTTGGTCAGCTAAAATTTCAGCTTGCATTGTCATCTGTGCTAGCATTTCAAGAAGTTCACTTGGGTCATGTAAATGGAAATAATGTTACTACAATTCTCTAAAAGAATCTGTGCTTTCAAATAAAACATTCACTTTCTGGATTGGCCATAAAAATTCCATCACAAGCAGGGTTTAGGAAATCCTGGGGCAGCCTGCTCTGTCCTGTCCCTTTCCTGTTATCTTCTGGTGCGGAAGATAATGAGGAGCTTGCAAACGTGGTTTCAGGTTGGAATTAAAAGCCTCCAGCTCATCCCACTCTGATTTTATGGGGCCTGGCTGCTGAGACTTCACAGGACCTTGCTGAAACGACCTGTCTACTTCAACTCCACACGGTCCCAGTCTGGCTGGGTCTTTGAATCAAACCCTTCTCGTGTGAATACAGACAGCGTCTGGGAAACTGCACTGCGGATGTCTCCGCAGAGAATCACAGATGCTGTCAGGACTGAACTTCACACTCCACCATTTGATGCATTTTAAAAAGGGATTCAGCCTCAGACTCAAACAGGCAGATGGATCGTCTAACACTTCAAAGGTCTTAACAGGATTGCATTTTTCCCCTTTGTCCTATAACCCATTCCTCTTCTCCTTCTCCTCCCAATGTACCTTGGCAGTTCTTAAAGAAGTGACAAAGTTTTACTAGCCACAATAGTAAGAACATCACAGAAGGAGCAAAGCTATTTTAACTTCTTTGGAGAATTCTGAGCTTTTTTAGCTCTTAGTGTCAATAGTTCTAGGAAATCAGGAGCAGGGCAAAGAGAACATAGAACAAAGATGAGATTTAAAAAGCATCAAGGAAACAACTACTTCTGTGTGGTTCATAGGAAAAAAAAACCCTGCCATCTTCCAATTCAAACCTTTTCTGCACCAAACCATCAATTCCCATTACCAAACTGAGGGTCCTACCTTGTAAGAATTGTTGATTTCATTTTGGGGCAGGTTATTTAGGATGTAATCCAAGATCCAAAATTCCTTAAAAGGGTTTTTTAAAATTTTTTTACCAACTATTAAAGCACTTCATTAAGTTAGAAACATGTTGTGATCTGAAGCTGCTAATCTCTACACCAGCTCAAAAACTGCTACTGCTATTCCTTTATAAATTAATTACCAATGTTTGCATATGTTTGTTAAATGACATGGAGTGTGGGCCACAGGATTTTCCCTGGAGACATCTGGAAACAGGTGCATATCTCAGTCATCCCATGGCCCTGATGGCAGCTCATGCCAAAAGGAGTTTGGGAGTCAGGAGGAACCATGATGAAGAGGTGAAGGAGAGGGAGAAGAACAGGCAACGTGGACTTCCGGTGTTTCTATCTGTGAGTCAACAAATTCTTACTATAAGCCAGAAGGCCAACTTCATTCCAAGTACTACAGGGGAAGAAGAAATTTTATTTGCCATCTAATATCCTGAAATTTAATAAAATCACTTTCAATGAACTCAAATAAGCTCCTTATAAATAACCCAGAGCAGATGGGCTAGGATCGTCAGCTACGGGGAAAGGGAGCTAAGCTATGTCTTGAATGATGAGCATGTACCGAAGACGTATGGAGGAGCATTCTTCTGGATAAACTCAGAGAAGGCCGAGCTGAAAAAAGAAGCTGGTGATTGTTTAGTACTAAAACCCTCTCCAGGAAGGAGGTGGAATGCAGTTCCAAGTCACTGGGTTAGTTTGGTTGCAGCCAACTACCAACAACCATTTCTCTAATGCTTGACCTCTTGAATTCTGTGCAGTGGGTTTCCTTGTATATAAATCTGTGGGATAATGTTTTCTTTTTAAGAAGAAACATTTCTTTATGCTGACTCACTTCTTTGAAGGAGAAATTTAATATTTAATATTCACATGTGCTTACATATTTTAAGTATACCTTTGAAAGCCTGTAAGCTAGGTAGGAAGATGGACCTTGTCTAATCCATTTAGACTTTGACACATATTTTATGTACTGCCTACATCCACAGTCCAGGCAAGTATACTTTTAAAATATTGATCCTTGCACATTTTACAAAGACTGGTAATACTCTGTGCACACACACATACACACACACACACAATTAAAATGTATACACTCTCAGCAAAGGAAATGTCATGGGACTAAAGAGACAACTTTCAGAATGAGAAAAAATAATTGCCAACTATATCTCTGACAGAGTTAACCTAGAATATATAAGAAACTGGAAAACTTACTAGCAAAAATGAACAAAAAATATAAAAAGTCCAGATTTTTTTAAAAAATGGGTTCAGATACTAAGATCAAAAAATGTACAAATGGTTAAAAGTAGATGAAAAATGCCCATCATCACTTATCATCAGGGAAATTCAAACCAAAATCACCATAGGATTTGGCCTCCTTCCAGTAAAAGTGGCCAACATTGAAATGACTAGTAAGTGCCGATTAGGATGTGGAGAAATAGGAACCTTGTGTGTTGCAGGGAATGTATATTAGTACAGCCACTATCAAAAAGAGTGTGGAGATTTTCCCTAAAAACAGATCTACTATGTGATCCAGCAATGCCACTACTGGGCACAGACCCAAAGGCAATGCAGTCAGTGTTTCAGAGACATCTGCACAGCCATGTTCACTACCGCACTGTTCACAACAGCTAAGAAATGGAAACATGCACCCATCAATTGATGAACTAGTAAAGAAAATGTGCTATGCCTATTCAACAGAATACTATTCACCCATAAAAAATTAAATCTTATAATTTATGACAAGATAGATGGAAATGGAGATCATTATGGTAAGTAAATAAGCCAGGCACAGAAAGACAGGTGTCACATGATTACTCATATGTCAAATCTAAAAAAAATGTTGATTTCATAAAAGTTGAGAGTAGACTGACAGTTTCCAGATGCTGGGGAGATGAGGTAAGAAGGTAGGGTGGGAAAGATTGATACAAAGTCGGGTAGGGCAAGAAATCCTGGTGTGCTATTGTACAGAAGGTTGACCCTACATAGCAGTAACACCGAATGTTTCAAAAGGCTGAAAGGATCTTGAATGTTTTCAGTGTAAAGGAAGGTGAAGTGGGGAGATAACTATATTTAACCTGCTTTGAACATTATAGAATGCATATATGCATCAAAGCATCCCATGGTTCTTTATGTTTTTATGGATCAATTAAAAAGCAAATTTGATTTACATAAAAATAAAAGGCACAAACTATCTTTTAAGGTATCTAAGAATTTAAACCATATGTCTATTAAATACTACTTAAAAAGCAAATAGCAAAGAAAGAAAAATAGTATAAGGAGACATAGAAGGTTTTATAGTCTCGATATATGAAGATTTCTTAGAAATCAGTATGAAATGACAAACATTAATGTTCAGTGGAAACAGTCATGAGTAAGCACCTTGAAAATAACAAATAGGGAAAGCAAATATAAGTGAAATAACTCAACCTCACCCATAACAAAAACATTGAAAAGTAAAATGTGAGGTGGTTGCTCTAATTCAGGGGGAGATTTTTTAGAATTTAAAATATCTATTTTTTAATGTCCATTAGTTAGTGTGGACAGGGGTTAAGGAAATGGCTATTCCCACACAGTGATGGAAATGTGTATCAGTACAACTTTTCTCGTGAGAAATTTGAGTGTTTCAGTGAAGAGCATGAGGAGTGTTCTTATACTTTCCTCCTCATAGGAACTTAACATAATGACATAATCAGACTAATTCTACACATTATAGAGGAGAAAGTTCATCACAGTGCTATTGAGAAGAGCAACATATTGGTAACAGTTCAAAATGCTCAATTGAGACTATATAAATGTCCAAGTGGGTCAGGTCAATAAAGATGGGCACAGGTGAAGGAGGGGCTATGTTGCAATCACTAAGCCTTATAAAGAAGCACTGTTTCTGAGGGGTTTAGAAGTCTAGACTTCACATTGCTCTATTTAAAACTTGACAACTATTAGCTATGTGGTCTTAACATTACTTAACATTTTTACTTAATGTGTATTACTTAACATTTTAGTATTCTAATTTTCTCATATAAAACAGGGATAATATTTGCACCAATCTAACAGAATAGTTGCACATGGGCTGAGTGAATTAATATATTTAGAATGGTAGTCAATAAATAGTGAGTACTCAGTAAATATTAATTATATATTTGAAGACTAATGACATGGGAATACAGGCATGATGTGCTATTATTAAGAAAAGTGGAATCCATCTAAATAGTAAATTGTATAGCAAGGCCACATACATATTTATAGTAGATATACAAGTATATTTGTTTCAGTATATTTAAAATACAATTTTTTAAAACGTTGAAGCAAGAAAATGCAAAGAAAATACTTTAAAATGTTATGGACTGGTGTTCATGTTGAGTTATAAGTAGTTAAGTCTTGTGTATATTTTTCTATATTTTCTAAATTGACCACAAAAATTCAGATTATTCAAAGAAATAACTCTTCTCTTTGTTCTCCAATATTTAGAGAAGAAATCACGGGGGGGGGCATGGTTAGTATGAAAATTCTAAAGCACTAAATGGGCAACTCCATGAAACCATTTAGGAGCTAAAAATACAAAACAAAACAAAACAAAACAAAACACAAAGGGAAGCAAAAATGAAATGAAATGGATAATCTGGGAGGAGATAGGAGTGCCGGACAGAAAAGTGAAAGAAGGGAGTAACAGGCACACTTGAACAGACCGAGGAGAAAAATCAGAAACTAAGGCAGAGCAGAAAGCTGACTCTGGTCCCGAGCCGGCGCATCTGGAGGGAGCTGCCTGGTCACCCTGGAAGGAGGCTTCTTCACACTGAATTTTGATGTGCTGCTGCTTTTGGATACGGTTACAAGAAAGTGGTTAAGGGTAACTGAGAAGCTGATCACTGTCACTTAAGTTGTGCTCACTTGGCATGACAGGCTATATTCTACAAAGTAGCTAAACACCTTCTTCTGTGACAATCTTCTTTTTTCGTTCTTTCATGGCACATTTATTTGCTACATTGGCCGAAGTTTGGATAACCCCTGCATCCAGGAATATCCTGGGGCAGGGGAGAATGAAAATGTGATCTAATGATAAACAGATGGTGTTTCAGTTTTCTCCTATAACTGGTTAAGGAAAGAACCCAAGCTAGGCAGTGTGTAAAATGAGAGTGTTGCTTTTTGCAGAGGGAAAATGATTAACACTGAAAAAGGAACCACAGAACACAAGTAGACTTTTTAGGCTTGGAAAATAGATGAGTAACTATCGCATTTGTAGGTAACGAGGAAATGTCTTCATGTTAGAGGACAGGTATTTATGTTAGGTGCAGCACTGATTCAGTGGGTTAGTGAAAAATTAAAGTAGTTTTTGTGCCTGGGAAATACCTGGGAGAAAAATGAAGCTGTGAACCTGGATAGGGCTGAAAAGACTAAGAGGCTGGCTTGGGAGGTGGCTCAGTGGCAGGGTACTAGCCAGCAAGCGTGAGGTCCCAGATCCAAAACCTGGTGCTCTACAAAGAAGAAACAATGAAAAGACAAAAGAAAGGCAAACAGCAACAACAAAAATCCACTGAAGACTGAGGCCTTAAAATGTGGGGCCGTGTCAGTGCATGGAATGTAGAGGTTTCACATTGGAGTCAACTAAATTACACTCCCGTTAAGGGTGAGGACCAGCTACCTAGTGTAGTACAAGCTCCTCAGCCTCTGCTAGCCTTGGTCTCTTTACTGTCACATTGGGATACCAGGAAACAAGATTGTGCTGCTGGATTACAAAAGGCAACGGGCAAAATACCAAGCTGGGTGCAAAATAAGCTGCAAAGGATTTCAGAAAATAGATTAAAATTAGCAAAAAAAAGTTATCATTTGTTAGTTCATAACTATATCAGAAGATGCTTAAGGAAGTCTAAAATGGTCATACAGAGGGCTCTGGACAACTTGGAAACATCCTAAGGGGTCAATTTCAATTAGCCATCAAGGGGTTATTCCAGCACTGGGTTACTCTGTCTTTGCTGGCAGGGCAACAATAAGTGCTAAACTCACGAAAATGAAACCAGGTTAGCACCTTTTATGAACATCCAATAGTGCACTGTGGGAGTTTTGCCTTTAGGATTTTGACCTACATGTGTTCCCAGGTGAATGCGCACCTCTGTGTCACAGGGTGCACCCTGTCCACAGGGTGAATGAGTGAATGAATAAATGAATGGTCTGCATTTGGGCGAATTCCACACTGTCTGCTTAATCTCACAGCAGAGCTCTGTTACGGAATTCAGCTGAAAGAGCAGACTATCCCAGACTTTTTTGTGCACAGATGCACTCGCACTTATGTACACGCCCCATTACACACACACACACACACTCACTACATTTCCTTATCACACCATTCTATTTACTTGGATTTTGCTTATTATTTTTGTTGTCAGGTTTGGAAGCAAAATTTCCACAGATAAGTTCACACATGTGTGTTCTCTAGGATTTGTGTTCTTTACAGCACTTCGTACATTCCCAGAGTGAGAAGAAAAACAGAAATCAAGGTGAGAACGCTTCTTCTGATATTTCCCATTGCTTTTCATGTGAAACACAAGCCATATGCCATAATGGGAATTAGAGATGGCATTTGGGGAGGTTGCCAGCATTTAGGGTTGCGTGTGTGTGTGTGTGTGTGTGTGTTTCTGCTAGAGTTACTAGAGTAGACAGTACAAATAAAATTTAGCAGGTCTTGATGTTAAATTTTGGACACCAAGCTGAATTTAGGGAGAGCAGAAGTACTAGGCTTCTCTGGGGACCTGATCTAATCCCTCCTGAGGCCCTGGCTCAGCTGTGGCAAGCTAATAAGGTTACCCCGAAGCAGATGCAGTTGTTAATACAGATGTGGCATGGGACCTCCTGAGACAGGTCACAGTCATGATAACTCATGGTTCTGTGCAATATACTCATTATGAAAGCCTGAGACGGGAGCACCCGGACCACAGGCATCGCAGTACAGCCTTTGTCTCCATCTCCTTCCATTCACCTGGCGAAAGGAAGGCAAAATACACAGTTAGCTGCACACAATTTCATTCAGACACTTTTCCTTTGACACAAAGGATTTTTAAACCGTTCCAAGGCAATTAAAGTTATTTAGGAAGAATGTATAGGAAATATCATGGGAATCCAGTGTGACAGCTGGTGCTAGGATCCAGAAAGAGGAAATGCCACTGTTTATGGACACAATGAAGGTGAACGGCTCTTGGCAGCTAGCGTCAGGTTCATGGTGTGCAGTGAAATGGTTAATACTGTGAGTGAAGGCTGCTTGTAGATAAAGTGGTGTGCTTCCTCAGTCTTCCCTCTGGTCAGAGCCTAAGTTACTGCTTTGGAGAAGATACACTATCAGACTTAATTTTACTTAAAGTTCCAGTGAAGAAAGTAAGCTTACAACACTATGGAGCCTCTTGAATGAAAGGGAGAATGTGCGGGAATCGCACACTGAAGCAGTGACTTAAAATGGCATGCTAGAAACTTGAGCTAATGCAATAAAGAGCTGGTTAAGGTACAGAGAAGAAGTAAAGCACTAAAGGGACCTAACTTACTTGAGCTTTTCACACTAAGAGGCCACTATAGCTCTTTTGCTATTAATTCTCTGATTTCTAGCCCAAAAAGACAGACAAGAATGGAGACACCTGAAATTCCCCAACCACATCGTTAACAAGGACAGCGGGTTACAACACGATCAGTAGTAGCTCCTGGACATATGGGAATTGCCTTCAGTGGGATTTTCAAACTTCTCAGTCCTTGGGGAGTGAGAGTGTAAGTGAAGCTAAATCTGCTCTATGAATGTTTTCCCCAAAGGAAGTCTATTGCTTGGGTCATCTTTGGACTCCTCAGAATCAATTTTCTTTCCTCTAAATGTAGGCACAAAACAATAATGATTGTGCTTCACTTTCATACCCAATTATGTTCAATGTTACAAATAGCAGCTTCAAGGAAGTTAGATAGGAAAAAAGACCTCAACCTTCACACGAGGGCTTAACTATCAATCAAAGTTACTTGCAAATGAAGACCTACCAAAAAAAAAAAAAAAACAAGAAAAAAAAAGACCAGCTTCAGTAAAACTAAAGATAAAAAAATACGAATTCAACATAATAATGATAACTGAAGGACATAAAAGCAAAGTGTGACTTCAAATATACTATTATAATACATGGAAATAGGATTGAATGATAATTCAAAAGGCACTGCTTTTAAATAGCATTTATATCATTAAATCTGTTTCTGCAACACATGAAACCAACATAAATTCCCACTTTAAATTCATTCATTCACCCATTCATTCATTCATGTAGTCTATTAATCAATCATCCCTTCCATTAGACAATTATCTATTCAACAAACTTCCCTGCAGGCCAACAAACTTAAAATGTTTTCTGTAAGATATTAGATATGGTAGAGAAAAGCCACCAGGGCTTGGCTACTCAGACAGAGAGTCCATTATTTAATAAAAGAATGTAGTGATAATGACTGCACCAAAGGACTTCAAGATCCAAATCCATATCAAACGGTTTGGATGCAATTGCTAGAAATAAACAAAAATATGGCACTGGAAATAAAACTAAGCCAGTTATCTCTATAACTAGACTATTTTCATCATAGATCACATAGGTATAATTTAGGTACAATTCTCTAGGCTGTATCTCATAGTAGGTATTAGGTCAGATCTTTGGTTTGACATTCACAATAGATGCAGAATTTAGGAAGCCAAGTCATATGCATATTATTTTAGTTATTAATCTAAAGATCAACAAAGTAGCAGTTGTACATATTTTTCTCCATTGCTCCACTTCTATTTTACTCTTCCTTTCTGAGGAAACTGGCAAGGAGAGACTATAACTCAGGATCACAAGGCTAGTTAGTAGCTGAGGTAGATCTAGACTGCTTATAGCCCAACAAATGATTCAAGGTTTATATACCTCAGACCCTATGACTTTGACTTTAAATTACCAAAGCCAGCACAGCCAATAATATAAGAGAAGAAAACATAGCACAGTATGAGAAATATAATGGATCACATAGGTTCTGTGCAATGCAACTATGGCTTAAATCAAACAGCAGCGTGATTTGATCCACCACACAGACAAATACCTCCTTTCCATTCATACTAAATGGATAGTGGTATTTTTGTGACAAGGATGTCTCAAAGATCTAAAAGTTGCTGGACACACTAATGAGAATTAAGATCAGCCTGGTTTATATCAAGCCCCTTTTTAGCACCGTGTGATTGGTTTGGTCCGACACCATCCCCTGCAGTGCGTGGAGACAGGCCAGGAGTGTGAGGGCTGCAGAGCAGAGCAGGAAGAAAATCAACTGTGAAATTGGTAATTTTATTGAGTTTCACGGGGGGCTTTGTTGTTAAGACACAATGCAATTGGAACAGAATGCCTGTGGTAGCACCGCGCACACAGTGCCCAGTTCATGGCTAAAGGTAAACTGCCTCTAGCCCAAAGTTACACATATGCTTAACACCCTCTGCAAAAACATTTTGCAAAGTTGAA
Organism: Hydrochoerus hydrochaeris; assembly: GCA_004027455.1. Taxonomy (NCBI): domain Eukaryota; kingdom Metazoa; phylum Chordata; class Mammalia; order Rodentia; family Hydrochaeridae; genus Hydrochoerus; species Hydrochoerus hydrochaeris. The sequence goes on from PVLA01000991.1 coordinate 108,417, forward strand.
AAAGAAACATGTATGGTGAAGGACAGGGTAGCTGCGGTGCCAGGTCAGGGGCTTTTCCAAAAGCGCAGGTAGAAGGTGTGGGTACGATGAAGGTGTGGGTGTCTCCCTCTCTTAACACCCAGAAGTTCCTTCTGCGAACAGGGCCTGCTAGTTCAGTTACAGAAAAGCTGTCCTCTCTCTATAAAGGATAGGAAGGTCCCAGAAGGACTATGTTAGAAAGACGGGCAGAAGGAGAGGACAGACCGAAATGTAATGCCTGAGCAGCTGAAATCATTTGGTACTCTCAATCCCCCAGGTAAAATAAGAATTAAACATAGCTAACAGGATATTACTCCCTGTTGGAAAAGATCTGCTTGCTGGCAATGTGAATGTGAAGCTAACAATTGGTATTTGTTCTAGGGTGGTATTCCTCCCCCGCAAAAAAGCTTGCAGTACGAATAGTTAAATAAAGTATGCTGGCTAACTGTGTAAGTACATTTGCAGCTTCTGTGCCTTCCAGGCCTGTCCCTGCAGTGGGTTAATTTGGTTTCAGATGGAAAGATGCCTAAAGATGTTTCAGGAGTCAAGCAAGGCCAGGCAGGCCAACCTTGGCCGGGGGGTAGGGACAAGGTGGCACGCAAAGAGGCAGTGGAAGTAGGAACGCTTCCATTCTGGGAGAAGACAGAGTGGATCTAACAGACGCTCTCCCAGGTCAGCCCAGGAGTCCAAACAGCAGGCTACTGTTCCAAGGTTTCGTTTTTATCATGCCTTTGGACCACATTATTACAAGGAAAGAAACCAGGAAAATCAGAACAGTTCACTGTGCTATCATTGATTTATTATACTGTCTGCAGGTGTATGGGAGCTATACTTTCCTATTTGGGGGCACATCTCAGGAGATTTCTGTCCTCGCCCTGGGACCCAGTTATCTTGGTTGGCTTCTTCCCATACAAGGAAAGCATTTGGGTCAGACTATGCATGAAAAAGGAAAGGAAAGGTGGCTCCATTGCCAGGAGATCACATTGCTGCCCACCCCCTTACTCTCCCCCACTGGAGCGGGGCATTCAGCTCACTAGTCATGCTGAACGTGACAGAAGACGACCAGCTGGCATTTTGTACTCTTATTTATTTTTGTGCAATCAGAATTATAGTCACCCCTGCCAGAGCTGTATAAATACAATACACCTGGATAGGTCCCCACTTCCATGACAGAGAGAAGGAGTATTAATTCATTTTCAATAGAGATAACAACGAACACTGATGGTGTGTTCTTTCCAAAAGATATAACTTGTGTGCTCGTGTGTGGCCAGGTATGTGAGAGCATCTGTATCTACCAGTTTCACTTTCAAACACGCATTCAAGCTGAAGCACTCTTTAATACCCGTATGGGTTTTCACTGCGCTGTATTCTAGGCTTTTCTTTTTCAAAATGCAATTAATAATAGTTGTATGTTAAATGATTCAGTGAAAGTAAATCTTTTATATTCAGGTAAGCAATTCAGCCTTGTGTGGTTTTCTGGGAATTAGATTTTTTTTTTTGAAGTCTGGGTTGAGCATGCCCATAACTCTGACAGAGCCCTGCAGGCTCTTGTCTTCACCTTCAAAT
>PVLA01000991.1:115000-117500 GCA_004027455.1 Hydrochoerus hydrochaeris
CTAATGACCAGATTTAATATGACTTCATAAATAATTTAATAATAGACTTAGAACATCTCATTCCCTATTCTGATTGGTGGAAAATCAATTGCGCTGTGCTTGGAAATGACTTGATTTCCCATTAAGAGTTTTTCCTAATTGCAGCCAAACACATCATTTCTGCCCTTCAGTGGAGCCAGACTGCAAGACCAAAAGATACTTTTAATATAAATTCTAGTTCTTGCAAACCCCGAATAACTGCCACTCTGCATGTCTACTAAATCAGTTTTGTCTCCACTAAGTGATGAGTTTGTTGATACATACTGTCCCTGGTTTCAAATGACAAAGCTTAACACATGAGTTGTTAACTATCTGTAATGACACTTACTTGATTAATGCTTCAGTGACACCCAATTTGATCTCATGTCCACTATTAAATCACAGCCATGTAATATAATTTAGTGTTCAAAGATTTCATAAAGGAGGTAGAATTGGTTTTGAAGGCCATTCACATTTTTTAAAGTAGGACTGATCATACAATTCCTGCCTATTTTTCCCTTGGAGTTTCAAAGAATTAGTTTTTTGCTAACATCTACTAGAAGCTGTATGTGGGCATTTGTGCTTACAAGTTAATAAGCTAGTTTTGTCTCCAAATAAGTCAGTTACTGTCAGCGATTATTTTCTTGGGACAATCCAATTCCACTATCAAAAAATCAGAAGTATGAGAATATACCTAGAGTGGACAAAAATGAGGAGAGGGGAAACCAGTGACATCTTGCTTCGATCATGTATCCCCAGTAATGACAGACACCTTAATAAAGCTGTATTCTGGATGGTGTTGCAGAGTTATCAGCACTGTAAAACATAAAGTTTTTATTCAGGGGAATGAGAATCTGATAAATAAGGGTTACAAACAGAACGACAAAAGCCTGTAGAGTGAGTTCTATGAATAACTGCATTTGTGCTCATCTCACACACAGTCCAAATTAGAAACCATTACTGCATCGCAGCTTTTCTCTCAATAGCAGCTCAGCTTCTTTGAATGGATTCCCTATTGTATAAAAAGTATGCCAGTCTTTGACTGCCAAAATCAGTCACATTCATTATGCCTATATTTATTAATGTTATACACTTTATAATGCATGTGCTGATCGAACAAAAGAAAGTTATGAAATATCAAATATGTGCTATGATTTGAATCAGAGATCAGAGCAAGAGAAGTAATGATCTTTAGACTTTGAATGTTTACAAAGCCACTATAAAGATTAGATTAGTGGTGACAGATTTACAACCTTTTCCAAAACGTAATCTTACTAGCTCAGATTCTGCAATCGAGAAAGTATATGATTGGTCACAGGTTATTGGTTCCAACTGTTACATTCATGAGAATATTGTGCTTCTGTCTCCTGAAATCCAAATATACAATATAATCTTAACAGATGCAATTTTAATCTGTATCTCACTATTATAATAAAATGGGGCAACATAAGGCTCTTTACTGATAAAGGGTTCAGAGTTAATTCAGTGATGCTAAGAATGACTGACTCTTATTACACAGCAGCAAATAATTAAACTTTATGCTAAAATGAGTGAAGAACAATGTTGGCATTCTAGCAGGATAGATTTTGATGAAATTTACTCTCAAGCTGCTACCCCTAAACTTTCCATATGAAATAAAAACTATAATTTGTCTCCATGTAACAAATAGTATTACTGTATGTGTATTCTTTGTCCACTCCCCCTAGTACTGCAACACAGAAGTTGTCACACACCATATGATATCATTCTTGCAGTATGTTTTTTTTTGGGGGGGGTGAGGGAGGAGGATGAATCAAGGTGAAAAATATATGCATTATTTATCTTAACTGAAAAGAGAGTTGTTTCTTGATATGCAGATTCAAATTTAAAGAGTGAAAGTATACATATATTAGAACATTTGAACTTGGAAGGGAAAACCACATACCCATTTAGACCTGAAATTATAATGCACATTCAATCTCTCAAGCCTCCTAGGATTGGCTTCCAAAATGCTGCTTGTGGCTTTACACCCTACTTTCCAAAAATTTGTCTAGCTCCTGGAGCCTCTTTCCATTGCTGATTTTGGCAAACTATTCTATAATCCATCTACCATGTTTAAAGAAACTTTCCCTCAAATTGCTAATATGGGACAGTCCCGTCTAGTTCTCCATTTTAGTCATGACTTCTAGGCTTTCAAATTAGTTTCTACTTGGGAAAGCTTACTGGCATCAACCTGACTTCCTTTTAAGAATATTATTCTCTTCCACAAAATCCTACTTAGCTTTACCTTCCCCTAAGCTAACCAGTCCTGATTTACCAGTCTTTAAATTGTATTTTTAAAGTACTTTTTAATACCAAAGCATCCAGGTTCTGTGGTGATAGACATTAGGAAATGCCTTTTAGAGTAGATAAGACAAGAAAGAGAATGTATAGAAAGCTGACATGCTAAAGAGAGATTTCAAATATAAATGGAAAGAGAATTCCTTGACTTCCATTTCCATTT